>LPNX010115401.1:1678016-1715540 GCA_001517045.1 Pseudotsuga menziesii
CAAAAGGATTCGCTGGGACCACAAAACCTAGTCTTTCCTCTGCATGTTAGCTTCCTCTTTCTCAACAGCCCTATCCTACGGTATGCAGTGATTATCAACCATCTGTTTGCTCACCTGGAGCAGCTATCAGCCAAACAGATCAATTGGGGACGTGAGCAGCAGAACTGCTAGTCAATTTGCTAGGGCTCTTAGAGGCAGCCAAACCTCTGCATGTGCTAGGCCATCTCTTCGGCATCAGCAGACGGACAAGCTCATAAAGTTTCAACCCGAACGGACCTCTCCTCCTACAAAAACGGCACCTTCAGTTTGGAGGGTTTTTACGGTACTGCGGGGTGGTAACACCAGAGGGAAAGAGCATTATTAGACCACCCATTCGGATCCTTATGCATGTAGCTATCTGTGGAGTCATTATCAGCTAGAATATCAGTGGTAAGTGTTAATTTCTCTCTGCAAAAACCCTAACCCTAATTTAGCTATATTTTAGGGCATTTTTGCATGGCGAGTTTGCATGCACAGTTATTTTGCAAATTTGTATGAGATTGAGTGGGCGAGTCAGCACTATCATAGAACATTAGAGAATATTAGTATTTGGGATATTACAGGTTACCCATTAAACCAGTAAATTGGTCGATTCCGAAACCGGTTTGGCTGATTATTAAAACCAATGTTGCACGACTCGGACTCGGCAAAGACTCGGCTGGCATGTGACTCGTAGACTCGGGAAAAACTCGGGAAGGACTCGGGAAGACTTGGCAAAGAGGAAAAAAATTAAAATATAGTAAATTTTAAGCAAAAAAAAAAAATCAAACAATAAACATATTCACACCACATCAATTAATTTTTATATTAATAGTAGATACTAGATACCATAATTTTTATATTAATAGTAGATACCACTTTATTTGTGGGAGCACCATATAGGCTATGGTATATTAAAACATATGTAATTTTATCAAAGCCAACATAAAATTAATTGTTTATATAAAAACTTATATTATAAAAACATTTTCAAAACTCTGAATTTTGAAAAAGATTTCTCTTATTAGGTAGGAAATTATAAGTTCACGAGAGGCCTAGAATTCCATTGAATTGCATTGGCCATCCATATCAATGGTTGAGGATTTCTAAATTCTCACGGTTTGTTTCCGTTGGGGGTCATAAAGTTTGGAAATGTCATGAATGAGAATCACCCCAATCATCCAGATTGACGGCTTAATGAAATTTGTTTCCGTTGCTAATTATAAAGTTTCGAAACGCTGCGATGGTTGAGAATCATCTCGCCCATACAAATTGACATGAAGATCACTCACGGAAAATAAGTCCGCCAGAACTGAAGTCCGTTTTCAATTCCGCGAGGGTTTCTTTTGTGCATCTAGCCGGTTTCAGGCGAGTCCGACCGAGTCTCCGTCGAGTACATGCGAGCCTTGGCGAGTAAACGAGTCTGTGTCGAGGTGTCGAGTCTACTGCCGAGTATGAAACGATTACTCGTTTTGAGGTTTGACTCGGGTAGACTCACGAGTACCCGCGAGTCTTAGCCGAGTCGTGCTTCACTGATTAAAACTATGATTCCAACATAGAGGTTAAGGTGGGGGGAATCCTAGATGCCACTAATCAAATCACAAGTCAAGGTTATTCAACAACTAGGGAAGGCAACAGATGGACAGAGACAGTGGAGATGGTGCCAAGACTAGCAAGCTACATCCCTAAAGGGAAATGACCAAATCCATACTAGGAGTAGGGTAAGGCCAATGAGTATACAAAAGAATCTCTTAGACGTAATAGCTAGATCATTTATACTTTAGATTCCAAGTAAACCAAGGTAAAGTATTGCCAACATATAACCAATATCAACCAAGTCTCACTGCTAAAATAGATAATAGAGCAACATCAAAATCCATATGCACAAACCATAATATCACTCGGGTCATATACTTGCATTGGATCTGAAACCAATCTGAAGATCAATGAAACAACTGCTGCTGCTACATATCATGGGCACTGTAATAATCTTTGGTTTGGGTCATGAAAGAATGTCTAACTCGGTCATCGAATCTGGGGTCATGAGGCTCAGTCATGGCATAAAACTGGTCAATCTGGATACTTTGGATTTGCTGAAAGTGGAGATCATCAACTAATGGCTCATCATCTGCTGATCTCATAGTAAAGGATTGGCTCAAAGAATTGACTACTGCTCAGGAACAAAAGTAGCCCAGCGACTATATATATGACAACATCTGGCTCTAATTGGGACAGGTGCACTAAAGGAGAGAGTGCATGAGAAACTCAGATATCTCTGGTATGCAGCCACGCTCATCCAGTCATCAAATATGCACCTGATCTACTGCTCCATCTTTAGTAAAACCTATTTCTATGCATGATGGAAACAACACTACCCAACAGTACATGTGGCATACAATTAAATAAAATGTTGGAAATAAAATATTGAAAAGTAAATGTTCAAATATCAACGCGGAAAGTAAAGTGCTGAAATAAAACAAGTAACCTGAGAACTGTCAACCAATTGCAGAGTTTTTTAAGGAAGATTCAGACAAAAAATAAAACTACTCAATGACTTAGGACCATGCACCACTGAAGAAAAGGAAAGACTCAAAGCTACTACTCAAGTGAGCTTATTTGAATCCTACCTACCCTACTCTAATCAATCAGGCAAGTGCTAAGTAAAATTAAAGATCCAATGTAGCCACTTGCTGAAAGGGTCAATTAGTCTTTCTTTAGAGTTAAAGATCCAACAAGTCAAAGATGGTTTGGAAGTAATATGAATGAAAACTGAAACCATTTTAACCTGTTGTTTGAAAATCAAAGAAAGATATGGATAAGGAGAAATGAAATCATGCCAGGGATGAGATTGACGATTGCAAACTTCTTCCATCCATAGACCGATAAGATCATAAAAGTTATGCAAGTTCATAGTTGAAAGAAAAGAATATGACACATGATTCATCCCTCCCAGGCTATTGTTTCCCTCATCTTTATGGCTAACACACTCAATCACATTCATATTATGATCAATTGTGAAACAAACTGGGGACAAGTTAGAGATTAATGAACCATAAATCAAAATTAACCCCATTTGTAGTTTAAAGATTGAGAAAATATGGAATTGGTGTTTATAAAGCTTTTCAATCACCCAATCAAAGGAATTAGCAAATTTGAAAACATCATGCACCAAGGATGTCTGAAAACGGAGATGAAATGTTTCACCACTGACCACTTGGCACTCTTGAGTCTTGAGATTCTTTACCAAAAATCAAGGACATGTGGACCCCATGTAGAATGAAGCTGATGTTGGATGATGAAGGTGACCCAAACACTGTGCCTCAGACCAATTCCATGCCACTTCCTTGCCTCATTTGCCCAAATTGGTTTCACCAATATCCATCTGTTTCATTGATCTGAAACCAATATAAAGATCAATGAAACAATTGCTGTTGCTACATATCATGGGCATTGTAATAATCTTTGTTCTGGGTCATGAAAGATTGGCTAACTCAATCATCAAATATGGGGTCATGAGGCTCAGTCATGGCATAGAACTGGTCAATCTGGATACTTTGGATTTGCTAAAAGTGGGAGATCATCAACTGGTGGCTCATCATTTGCTGATCTCATAGTAAAGGACTGACACAAAGAATTGATCAGTACTGCTCAGGTACCAAAGCAGCCCAGCTATTATATATGTGACAACAGTTCCATTCAACTCCTTTACACCCTTGCTAATGAGAGAATAAGTTTTAATAAATTTATCCCTTCCGAAAGAGAAGCCATAGTCCACCATGGGCTTAACATTGACAAATTTACAATTAACTTTCTTCTTCTTCTACTCATTTTGCAGTTACATTTTTAAGAAAAGATTGATCTTTCATCGACTCTATCACATAGCGTTGGATTACTTCTACACTCATACTACCCATGCATGGCGCTTTCACAAACCTTTCGTTGAATGTGGTGTCGATTAACCCTAGAGTTTGCCAACAAATGCACTGTCAACTCTTTCTTGCAGGTTTGGGAAGAAAATGTAGATTTTTCTCAAGTTTTCAGCCACCGGTTTCAAAGTAAAATTTATCACTGTTTATGACATTCTTAGAAAATAAAAGTGTTGGAAATAAACATTAAATTTTCAAATGTTAAAACACTGCTGTAACTTCACTTTTTACTAACCGAAAATAAATATTTAGCACGCCATTCAACACACAGAACACAGGAAATTTTTGGCCAATGGCCCTGGAAAAACCCACAAGTGGAAAACTAGTCAGAGAGAGAGAGTTTATTGTTTCTTCAGGATAAAAATCAAACATTAATTTATAGTCTAAAATCCAACTTATCTCAACCCAGAAATTTGACCAGCAAGCTGTCTCGAATTATGTGCAAGAGTTGCCTCGGTTTTTGTGCAAATCCTGTCTTGAAAAACACGCCAGGAAATCACTGCCCTTCCTTCCTCGATTTCTGTGCAAGTACAACAAACTTTTGTTCTCGATTTTTGTGCCAAACCGACCCAAATATCTGTACGGTACGGCCTGAATTAATTGCATCCGTACACCTCGAAATATGTGCAAGAAATTAACTGTTGCTGCCTCGGGATGCGTGCACTATTCTCCCTCGAAAACTGTGCCTGAAAATTACCTCAAAATCAGTGCCAAATCCGTACTGTACGGAATTGTACTTGCACCTTGTTTTCTCTGCCAACATTAAATGCAGGCCGTACTTTATCCTCGGGATTTATGCACTGTATTAAATGATGCCGTACTTCATCCTCGAAATTTGTGCAAGCATTTAATGAAGGTCATACTCCTCGATAATCTTGCCCACCAAAATCTTCAATAGCAGACTACCTCAAAAATCATGCCCTTCTCTCCTCAGCTCTATCTCGTTCAATCTCCTCACAAGAATGAATGCAAATGCCTTTTCCTTGCTTTTTGTCCATAACCCTAGGTAGGTGAAGAGGCATCTAATCCAATAGCTAGGAATGAATTAGATCGACGGTTGAAATTAAATGCTCATATTTTATTTCTAATATTAATTTCACTCACCCACTTAAATTTATCAAAAATAAAATTAATGCCTAAAGTCAAATTAAATGTCACTTAAGTCATTTAATGCAAGGTTCACTTTATTTCCCTTCACTAAGTGACTAAGGCACAAGTCACTTAGGGGACCACTTCCCTAGGTACAAAACTACTACTCCCTCTTACCGAGGAAGGTGTTTTGCACCACTCCCAACTTGTCCCTGAAGAAGACAAACTTGCCCCTCCCCAAAAACTTCGTCAGAATGTCTGCTACCTGCTCATCTGTGGAAATGTACTGAAGCGTAACTGCCCCTCTCTTAACATAGTCTCAGATGAAATGATATCTGATCTCAATGTGCTTTGACCTGTCATGGAAAACCGAATTCTCAGAGAGCTGGATGCAACTCTGATTGTCACAGTAAATCATCGTAGGCCTAAGCTCCTGACCAAATAGATTCACCAGCAACTTGCGAAGCCACAAGGCCTCGCAGCTGGCCAAACTAGTTGCCATATACTTAGCCTTAGCAGAACTTAATGCAACGGATTTCTGCTTCCGACTAAACCACGACATTGCTGCCGAGCCCAAACTTAAACAACATCCGAAAGTGCTCTTCCAGTCTGCCACTTTGCCTGCCCAATCTGAGTCTGTATAGCCAACCAATCTGATCAACTCTGACCTCCTGTAGTTCAAACCAAAATCCACTGTCCCTGAAAGATAGCGCAACACATGTTTTGCGGCGACCCAATGCACACTCCTAGGCTCAACCATGAATTGGCTAAGAGTGTTCACTGCAAAACAAAAATCTGGCCGAGTGTTGACCAGATACATCAATGACCCAAGAAGCTGACGGTATAAAGTAGGATTCACCATCTCTCCCTCAGAAGCATGAAGCTTCTTCCAATTGGTGATCATAGGTGTCGACATAGGCCTGCAATTCTCTATCTTGAATCTCCTCAAAATATCAATTGCATACTTTTCCTGCCCCAGGAAAATATGTCTAGGCTCTTGCCAAACCTCCAATCTTAAGAAATAATGCATCAACCCAATACTAGTCATCTCGTACTCTGCTGCAAGATCCTTCTTGCAAGCTGCAATGGATCTCTCTCTCCCTGTGATAAACAAGTCATCAACATGTAGTAGAAGAACAAGTGGATCATCTCCAACCATGATGAAGTAGAGATTCGGATCTGCTTCACTCTTCTGAAACCCCATACTTAACAAGTAAGAATCGATCCTGGAGTACCAAGCTCTTGGAGCTTGCTTCAGCCCATAAAGGGCCTTCTTCAACCTGCAAACATGACTCTCTCTAATGAATCTCAAAGCCCTGAGGTTGCTCAATGTAAATCTCCTCCTGTATGATCTCATTGAGAAATGTGGTCTTCACATCCATCTGATGGATCTTCCAACCCATTTCCGCTGCAATGGAGATCAAGCCCTTGATAGAAGTATACCGAGCAAGCGACGCAAAAGTCTTATCATAATCAATGCCCTCAACCTGTGAAAACCCCTGCGCTACAAACCTGGCTTTGTTCTTCTCCACACTCCCATCTGCTGCATGCTTTAGCTTGTAAAGCCAACGAGAAGTCACCACTGACTTCCCCTCAGGTCTCGGAACAATCTCCCATACATCATTCTTCATGATGGAATGGTACTCATCCATCATGGCATCTCTCCATACCGAATGCTAGGAGGCCTCCTCAAAAGTAGAAGGCTCAGAATCTCGTGTACTAGCGACCAACAACATGCCCAATCTGTCAAGCATCTTGATGGCCCTCACATCCTCCCTGGGTGCCCCAAACTCATGAGCTTCCTTCAAGGTATCTCGAAGCCACTTAGGTGCTTTCGTCCTTGGAGGTTGCTCCCACACTGGTCGATCATCATCTGAAGATCTACCAGAGGTGGAAACCCCAGTATCTCGTGAACTTGAAGCTGGTGTGCCAACACCAGGTGTACCCTGTAATCTTGATCCTGATCCTGATCCCAATCCCCTGTAAGGTGTACCTGTAATAGTAGACCCATCACCTGTCCCCGAAGACCTTGCTGGCCTAACCACTGAACCTGGTGAACCTGTGCAAACACTGTTTGGTCTTGTAACCCCGGAAACCTGTGATCTTGACTGCTGCGTAGATGGAATCTGTGAAACTACCTGAGGTGCAGGGACCTGCAGCTCTCCCTGCTCTGACTCTCTCGACTTCCTGAAGGCCTGCTCCTCCTCAAACTTCACATCCCTTCTCACCACCACTTTCCTCTGAGAGGGAAGGTAAATACGGAAGGCCTTCGCAGTCTCATCATAGCCTACAAAGATGCCCTTCTCTGCATTGGGCTCCAACTTTGTCCTCTTCTTTGAAGGGACACGAGAGTAAGTCAGACTACCAAATATTCGAAAATGGCCAACTTCAGGGTTCTTGCCTGAAAAGCACTCCTCAGGTGTCGTATTCCCCACTGCCCAATGGGGACTCCTGTTCTGAAGATATACAGCTGTGCTGCAAGCCTCATCCCAGAGAAAGAAAAGAAGTGATTGGTCATGTAGCATAGCTCGGGCTGCTCCAACAATGGACCTGTTCTTCCTCTCTACTACTCCATTATGCTCTGGAGTATACGGAACTGTCAATTGTCTCTTGATGCCCTCATGTCTACAAAATCCATCAAACTCCTTGGAGGTATATTCACCCCCGTTATCCGATCTCAAGACTCAGATCTTCCTCCCTGTTTGGTCCTCCACAAGAGCTTTGAACTATTGGAACCTCTGCAAGACTTCCTCAGAATTCTTGCTCTTCAGGAAAGTAGATCCAGGTTTTCCTGGAACGGTCATCAATGGATGTCAGATAATTACTCGTATCCTCTCAAGGACACAGAAGACATAGGTCCGCATAAGTCTGAATGTATCAAGTCAAGGGTACCTGCTGACCTGCTATCACTGCACGGAAAAGCAGTCTTGGTGTACTTTCCCAAAGCACACCCCCTGCACACATCACTTTGCCTTGTGCTGAACTCCGGTAATCCTGTAACCATGTGTCTCAACAACCCCAAGGCTAGATGATGCAAGTGAGCCATCCTCCTATGCCGAAGCTCACAAAGCTCACTGCTGCTGCTATGTGCCAAGGCAAGTTGCGGCTGAAACAAGAGCCTATACAGTTTCCCACATCTCACTCCAATGGTAACTGATGCAGATAGTCCTGCAGTCTTGGGAAGCATATGCACGTGTCCATCTAGGAAAGACACCCGAAGACCCTGTTCCTCGATCATGGAAACTTACACTAGGTTTTTCTTCAGCCCAGGTACATACAATACATCTCGTAACACCATGGGACTCATAAACTCCCTCTGAAATGTAATGGTCCCACGATCAACAGCTCTGACTGCTGAGTCATCTCCCAACACAACCTCCACATCTGTCTCTGTCTGTGAAAGCTCGGAGAACATTTCACGAGCACCTGTCATGTGACTCGAGGCTTCGCTGTCTATATACCAAGTGTCGGAAATAGATGCACTGTAAGAATGGTCTGTCACCAGGGCAAACTCCCTCTGTTTGTCAGCATCCACATTGGTGAGAATAGATGCTCTCTCTCTCTCAATATGTCCAGTGCACAGTGAAAACTCACTTTGAAATCGTGTTGCAAAATCATCGATCTAAGCTGAAGCGATTGTCTGTTGTTGCTTCTTTTTCTTCTTGTTCGGACACGTAGCAGCATAATGTCCCATCTTGTGACATGCAAAGCACTTCACGATGCTGAGATCCTTCTTCTGCCCATCCTGCTGCTGCTTGGCCCCACCCTTCTTGCTCTTCTTCTTCCCCTTCGATATCAATGCCACATCCTCCTCATCCCCCCTACTAGTAGAACCACTGCACTGCAAGAAACCCCTTCGAGTCTCCTCCTGAACAAAATCATCACAGACTCTGTCCCAAGATGGTGAGTTCTCTCTGGCCACCAACCCCTTGAACAAACACAGCCCAAGGTGCAGTCACCCCATTTAGGGCTGTCCGCACTAATTCAGGACCAAAAACCATTACCCCCACAGCTGTAAGTTCATCTCTCACTTGAGAGATCCCAGTAAGATAAGCTATACACACCTCACCTTTGACCATCTTGATATTCTTCAGTTTCTCTCTAAGAACCATCTTCCTATTCTCATTAGAACTCTGAAATAACCCAGTGAAAGCACTCCACATCTCATGTGCATGATCCTTCCCGGAAATGTGAGGAATAACATGATCTTTAACAGCATCCAAGATAAACCTCATGGCTTTAATGTCCTTCTTCACAAAGGCTGCCTGCGCTAGTGCATCAGTGGTAGCACTAGGAATGACAATGGGGTGAGCAGTAGTGTTGTCGACTACCTCATCCCACAGCTCATTCTCTCTCAACAAAAGGACTGTCCTGGCCTTCCATGAGACAAAGTTCCCTGCCCCATCTACTCTATCCTCACTTCTCAACCCAACGAAAGTCATTTTTTCCCAAAGAACAAGTTTCAGCAAAATGTACTACTGTCATAAAAGTTTTCCCTGAATTCTGGAAATGACTGTCTCTCCGCTAAATTTTAGTTTTCTGCCCAACTCAACTTTGATACCATGTAGATTTTTCTCAAGTTTTCAGCCACCAGTTTCAAAGTAAAATTTATCATTGTTTATGACATTCTCAGAAAATAAAAGTGTTGGAAATAAACATTAAATTTTCAGACTTTAAAACACTGCTGTAACTTCACTTTTTACTGACAGAAAATAAATATTTAGCATGCCAATCAACACACAGAACATAGGAAATTTTTGGCCAATGGCCTTGGAAGAACCCACAAGGGCAAAACCAGTCAGAGAGAGAGAGAGTTTATTATTTCTTCAGGATAAAAATCAGACATTAATTTACAGCCTAAAATCCAACTTATCTCAACCCAGAAATTTGACCAGCAAGCTGTCTCGAATTCTGTGCAAGAGCTGCCTTGGTTTTCATGCAAATTTAGTCTTGAAAAACGTGTCAGGAAATCACTGCCCTTCCTTCCTCGATTTCTGTGCAAGTACAACAAACTGTTGTTCTCGATTTTTGTGCCAAACTGACCCAAAAATCCGTACTGTACGGTCTGAATTAATTGCATCCGTACACCTCGAAAGATGTGCCAAAAAATAACTGCTGCTGCCTCGAGATGCGTGCTCTACCTTCCCTCGAAAATTGTGCCTAAAAATTACCTCGAAATCAGTGCCAAATTTGTACTGTACGGAACCGTACTTGCTCCTTGTTTTCTATGCCATCATTAAATGCAAGCCATACTTTCTCCTTGGGATCTATGCACTGTATTAAATGCTGCTGTACTTTATCCTCGAAATATGTGCAAGCATTTAATGAAGGCCGTACTCCTTGATAATCATGTCCACCAAAATCTTCAATAACAGGCTGCCTTGAAAATCGTGCCCTTCTCTCCTCAACACTCTCTTGTTCAATCTCCTCACAAGAATGAATGCAAATGCCTTTTCCTTGCTTTTTGTCCATAACCCTAGGTAGGTGAAGAGGCATCTAATCCAATGGCTAGGAATGAATTAGATCAACGGTTGAAATTAAATGCTCATATTTTATTTCTAAAATATTAATTTCACTCACCCACTTAAATTGATCAAAAACTGACTTTAATGCCTAAAGTCAAATTAAATGCCACTTAAGTCATTTAATGCAAGGTTCACTTTATTTCCCTTCACTAAGTGACTAAGGCACAAGTCACTTAGGGGAACACTTCCCTAGGTACAAAACTAACAGAAAATAAACTTCTTGACCAAGTTTCTCGCATGCATCATATTTTCCATGTACTTGGTTCTTAGATTTTGCATTTACTTACAGGATTTCTAGATAGTTGTTTCTTGGTAAGCAAATCTAGCATGTATGTTGGCAATCTCGAAAGGATGTGGAGTTAGGAATAACTCTAGAAATGGGGCATATTTTTCTTGCCAATCCATGCATTGCAATATTTGAAGCGTGAAGTGTAGTACTTCTTCCATTTTCCTTTCCATGATTATATTAAAATAAGTGAAGGTGCTTTGGAGGTTAACCATAAGATTCAACTCATAGAGGGTCTCAACCGCCATATTGGACAATGTTTTATACAAACAAGAGACCACATAGGTGAATTCCATCTTATAGGTTGACTCATTCTCTCCTCCTTGGATCTGCTCCTTAAGAGTAGACTGACACTTTGAAGTAGTATTAGTGTCTCCCAAAATATACAATATTGTTGCAAGAGGAACTGTTGCTGAAAATTTTCTAACTACTTAAGGTAAGGATGCAAATGAAAGTTCGAAGAGTTCTAATTATTTACCAAATAGAGAGGAAGAAAAAATATTTACAATTTCTTTACAAAATAATAAAAAGTGAAAACAAAATTTGGTGACTGTTATGCCTCGGAGTATCTGCAACATTCCTAGTCAAGTCTACTAGAGCAAGGGGTTAATTTTTTTATATATAAAGGCCAAGTTGAAGCATAGAGTGTTGATTTGGGGTTAAATACCCCTAATCGTGTCATGGATGGTCCGCTTGATTTTCTCCTCGAGGAGGTGCTCGCCTTGTAGGGGTTGGTGCCCTTGGGGGGCTAATCACTTGGACACATGACCACACTCATTTATTTGCCATGTAAAAGGTGATAGCAATTGTTTAGCACACCTTATTTGCTCACTTGGACCTATTTTACCCCTCCTTTGGGCTATGTAATTGTACTTCCTTATTGAATAAGCCTGCAAGGAAAATGAAGGAGGATGCTAAGGGCACACATATGTTGGGTTAGTTAGGGATTCATGTCCTCCTTTTAGAACACCTAGCACTTAGTGTAGCCTAAATGCACTTTATTTACTACTTTTATGTCTTTTAGAGTGGTTTAACTCCCAAAGTTGTGGGTGAGCAAGCCAAATGTTATATTTTTACACTATCTTGTAGGTTAATAACTTAAAATTAGGTGAAGATAGTCTTATATATATAGTGCCTCCCTCTCATTATAAAAACACAACAAGATATGGGTTCATTATGGGATCTTTTCTTTTTCTACTAGTCTATTGGAGCTCTTGATGTTATGTGCACCTCTCTTGGGATGATCTTCTTTGCTTGAAGGATGATTGAAGTTGTTTCTAGGGCCTAATTTGCACATGCTTTGGTTGATGCCACAATTGGTTGTAATAACTGAAGCTCAATAGTGACCTACGGTTTTTTCCTTGCTCATTTCTTGGTGAATGTTGGTAAGGTTTACTTCTAACCCTAGTTGATGAAGCTTTTATGGTGCATTTTACTAAATTGTTAGGGTTTCTTGCTAGCATTTTGTCAACTTGTATGAGAAGAGTATCCTATCAAAGGAGCTCTCCACTGTTAATTGGGCCTTGGAATCCTCCGCTTGCCCTAATTAGGCTCTTCTACCTAACCCTTGAGGTTGCTAGTTGATGCCTATGTCACAAGGTTCAGGGTTGGGTTCGACGACCTTTAACTTTGATTTGGGTTCGGGTTCAGCGACCTTTAAGTTCGATTCGGGTTCAAATTTTTCGATGAGGTTCAGCATTAGGTTCACCACTATATATATTTTCAAATTTTAAATATTTTATAAAATGAACCATTTTTATATTTTATAAATAATAAACAGCATTATATATATATATATATATATATTAGTATTTACCATTGTAGATTTTTCACAAGTTTCAGCCTCTGGTTATGGGTTAAAAATATTTGTCTCAGTTTACTTCATTATCAGAAATTTAAAATGCTGGAAATAAACATAAATATCAGACTTAATAACACTGTTTGTAACTTCACTTTTTCATGGACAGAAAGTAAATAAAATGCATGCCATTCGACACACAGTACTCAGGAATTTTTGGCCAATGGCCCTAGAAACACCCACAAGGGGAAAACCAGTCAGAGAGAGAGAGTTTTTATTATGCTTCTAGGAAAAAAATCAGACATTCATTTACAGTCAAAATCCAACTTATCTCAACCCAACAGGCTGCCTCGATTTTTGTGCAATATTTTTCTCGAAAACAATGTCGAAATAGCAACAAACCTCAGCCTCGATTTATGTGCAGAACAGGAAAATTTCTTCCCTCGATTTCTATGCATACACATCAGGAAATCTGTACAGTACGAACAACATTAAATGCTGCTGTACAGTCCTCGAAAATGATGCATGGAAAATGCTGTTAGCAACCTCGAAATTCATGCCTATCCTTTCCCTCGATTTTTGTGCCAAAGCGGTACATTGGAAATCGTGCCCAAAATCGTACTGTACGGATTTTGTACTTGCTCGAAATTTGTGCCTGCAATAAATGCAGTCGTACACTCCTCGGGTTCCGTGCAAAACAATAAAGGCTATCTCGAAAATTGTGCCCACCAAAATCTCTCTAGCAGGGTGTCTTGAAAATCATGCCCACTCTCTTCTTCTTCTCATTTTAGCTCTCTCAGCTCTTCTTCTCTCAAGAATGAGGCAAAATGCCTTTCCCTTGCCTTTTTTAGTGAACCCTAGGGTGAATCTAATCTAATGGTGGAGATTAGATTAAATCAACGGATGAAATTAATTGCTCATATTTTATTCTCAAAATATTAATTTCAGTCACCCACTTAAATTTATCAAAAAGTGACTTTAACACTCTAAAGTCAAATTAAATGCTTCACTTAAGTCATTTAATGCAAGGGTCACTTTATGTCCCCTCTCTAAGTGACTAAGGCTAAAGTCACCTAGGGGAACACCTTCCTAGGTACAAAACTAACAACCATACATAAGTTAAAACATTTAATATTTAATAAAATAACTTTTATAATATAACTAATAATAAATATGTATATTAATTATTTTATTTTAATTTTTATTATGCACTATTATAATCTACGCATCTCAATATACATGTACATTGTAACTTTATAGATATATTATTTAGCTCCATTCAATAGTTTAAAATAAATAAACTTAGTATTGGATTTTACCCGTCGTGCTTTTGCGTTGGCACTGGTGCTGGTGTTTCTCGAATACCTATCACAAGGCCCGTCGACACCTATAGGCATTGTCATTTGTGGTCGTTTCTCACAACCGCCCTGGATTTCTAATAGATTCGTTGCCGCCACATACCGACAGATTTGTTTCTGGAAATTCTTTGATAGGGGGATTACTCGTCGTTGCGACTTACCAACAAAGTCGTTTATGGAAATTCTCCCACAGAACCATGCTATGCACGCTACCATGAATACGATAACCTGGAACCTAGAAATTTTGAACTTTGTGATCGAACCCTAACCCGAGCCTCAACAAATTCGGTTTTTGTCTTGTGGTTCGTCGAATTTCGAACTTCAAGGTTCTAATTTGGCAAACCCTGTGACATACGTTGATGCCCTAATTGCAAGTATTGGAATCCATTTCTAGAGAGGGACGTTGGTATCGATCTCTCAATGTCCTAGGGATTGAGACAAGAATCATATGTCCTAACTTTTCAACAAAACTATCTCCCTTTTACCAATTAAAGTCTCTTTTATTTTACATGCATTTTTATATTGAAAAACCCTTAAAAAATATAATATTATTGGAAAAACCCTAAAAATCTAAATAAATTCATAAAACCAAAACATTTGCAATTTGATAATTCTAGTCCATGCATCAACTTCGCCATAGTGGATTTATCCACAGATCTTTGAGGGTGTCCAATTTTGACCTAGTGCATTGGGAAGCATGAATTTGATTGAATTAGGGTTTTTGTAGTTTTGAATGGACCATCAAGTGCGCCTTAGGCCACTTGTTCATCTCCCTTTTAGAGCGCACTTTTTTGGGGTATTGCGTTAGGAAGTGTGAAACCCTGCCTTGGGAGTTGTGTAATTGCATTGAAAGCTGTGGTATTGATAGATATTGATTGATCTATTGAATTAACTCCTTTATATGATTTACCTATCTTTATTATCCGTTGTTTACTCCATAGAAGGCACTGATCTCAGCTATAAGGCTTGTAGAAAGGTATTTGCAGTTGTGTTGGTGTCTGCAGGTGTCTTTCCTTAATTAGGGACTCTCCCTTGGGTTTAGGAGTTACTTGAAGAAGTTGAGAGGTTAGATTGAGGTGACACTGGGTCTAGCCCCTCTTATATGCTTACCATCACTAGCACAAGGCATAAATAGCCTGCTTTGAAAGGACTGCTAGTTTGAGTGGCAACAATGACCACACTTGAGATTTCTACGGCTTTCCCTTCTGTGCTTTGATTCTCTCCTACTATTCAATTAAGAATGATGGACCATTTCTTTTACCATCCATTTATATATTCTTGAGTGACTAGAATCATTTAAAACTATTTTAATCACTTCATTAAAATAAGTCTCATAAGTCATTTTATTAATTGTCATTGGATTACCTCTATTCCTAATATAACAAGTCACTCTTTATTATGATAACATAACCATTTGAATGGTTTGGTTCTTTCATTGTGATGGCGATGAGGATTTAAAAAAAAATTGAAATAGTTTTATTTTTATAGTAAAATGTTGATAAATATAGCCAAGAATACATGTTGTTCCATATTACGAAAATGCTCGTCCTAACAGAGCTATACGAAAAAGTTACGCTTCAATCTGGTAAGCTAATAACAACTATGGCATATCTAACATAGCACTTAAAACTATAAGCTTGAACAACTTATCCTAACAGGGCAATACAGAAAAAGAACATAAACCAGAGGATTAAAGGGAGCCTTTCCCACTAAAAGCTTCAACCATATTCTTATTGCCTTCCTCCTGGCCATGCGAACTTGAAATGTTGATAAGCACCATTGTTGGCTTCTAAACAAAGTCTTCTTCAATTGCCTTGGAATCTGCAAATAGGGTGTTTTGAAAATGACCCCCCACCAGTATCTCTTGATGTGCTTTAGAAGCTATAGTCAACCTCTCTAATTGATCCCATTGCTCTTGAACTTGACTCTCCAAGTCATCAAATTTGGCATCCAACTTCGTAATGTGGGAAGAAATCTGCTCTATAGCTACAATGACCCCCTCTAACTGTGAATTAAGCTTGCACATTATGATTTTCATCTCCCAAATGGCGTCTTGAACCTGACCAAGACCAAAACCCCTACTAGAACCCACCATGGAGGTCAAACCTTCTAGTGCCTTCACCGGAACCCTAGACAAATTTATAGGAGAAACAACCTAGCAATTAGACGGACCAAACTTCCCAATAGAATTGCAAGCTTGTGCAAAAACCAAATTGGAGCAAGATTTCAGAGAACTACCTGTTAACCCATGCCATAGATCTTGTTGCTTCAATGGCCGATTGTTATCCACCAAAATACCCACCATTTTCCTTGTTGTACGGATATCCCCTCTCAAAGATATTCCACAAGCGGAGGTAGAACAAACCCACAACGCCATAAAATAGAGGGATGAAGCTGAATAAACAACAAAGGAAGTGTCACGAGGAAGACCTCCCCTATGAGGGATTAAAGGAAACTTGTGTCGAGTGCTTGGCGCATTAAATGCAGACCAGATGGCACTCACACCAACTAAATTCGTAAAATGGTCCATTAATATGATTGAAGTGATATCTTAAACAAATTAGGAGAGCTATAGATGGTTGAGGATGGCCCTCATTTTTGACCAAAAAACCACGCTCTAGGATAATAGCATGATTGGCTAGCTTATCCATGATTGAGTTGTTATGTCTTTGGATATGCATGATCTGATTAAGAAGATCCATAAGTCTTTGCTGAAGTTGTCCAATATTCGACTCGTCTTTGGGGACCTTGTTTTGGGCTTGAGTTATCACCAACAAGGAATCACCTAAGATCAAGACTTTGGTGATCTTGAGAGAAACGATGAATTATAATACCATGAGTATGGGATACCTCTCTGACTGGTTACTTGTAGCTTGTACCATTCCCCATTCATAAGTAAGCTTTGTATTCCCTTTAGGCTTCAATAGGATCCCCCTGAAAGTTTTTGAGAACCCCAACCCGGCTTTAAGCTTGTTTTCTTCTCTGCATAGTTTAATGCCCAAACCCTTTTATGCACAAATTTTTTAATAAAATTTGACTAAACCGAAACACATGGAATTCTTTTTAGAATTTAACAATTCAGAAATTTTATTTTCAGGTAAAAATTTCAAACTCAGAAATTTTAAAACAGCCAAACACACATGAAAATAACACTGATTTTTTTGACCAATGGTCCAAGATAAAACCCCCAAGGGAAAATTTGTTTCTGAGAGAGAGATTTATTATTTCTCCAGGTAAATACATAAAAACAAACAACAATACTTATCAATTTCCTTCTCGAAATTTGAACCCTTTACTGCTGTTTTTCTCCTTAATTTCTGTGCCAACTTCACCTTGGAAAACGTGCCCAAATTCTACCTGTATGGAAAGAATGAAAATTCTGTAATTTACCTTGAAATTTGTGCAGTCGTACACTGTATGGATTCTCCTCTATTTTTGTGTAGGCCGTATGGATTCCGGACACGGTTTGTGTAGTTCGTAATGCTGTACAGATTTCGATTTCTGTGTAGCCATACACTGTACGAATTCCTCGATTCCTGTGTAACCAATTGCCTCGAAATAAGTGCCTAGAATTTGCTTGTATGGTTCTCGAAATTCGTGCCCACTCTGTTGTACATTCTTCTAGAAATTTGTGCCAAAATTCTCCTCGATTTTTGTGCCCAAATTTGTCCTATCAATTTCTCTCTCCTGCTGGTTATGATCTTCAAAACCCTCTCTATTTCTCTCTCCAAAAA
Organism: Pseudotsuga menziesii; assembly: GCA_001517045.1. NCBI lineage: Eukaryota > Viridiplantae > Streptophyta > Pinopsida > Pinales > Pinaceae > Pseudotsuga > Pseudotsuga menziesii. Next base: position 1,695,751 of record LPNX010115401.1, read on the forward strand.
TTCTCTTTCTGAAGTGAATAATGAGATGAGTTTGCCTTGCCCTAGTCCCTTTTTGTTCATGGCAACTTCCTCTTCAATCTAATGCTCAAGATTAGATTAGATGAAGGGTTCTCAATAAATGCTCCATTAATTAATTAATAAATGACATTTAGTGCACCTCATGTCATTTAATAAAGTGAGGTCGACGCTTTTAAATAATCACACTCAACTTTAATTTAAATATGAACTTAGGATAAACCATGACTTTAGCCTTTTTAATGAAGTCACTTTAAAATCATAAAGTACATCTCACTTCATTAAATACAAATAACTAGGGGTCATCTAATAAAGTGTCATTGTCCACCGCAAGGCAAAGCTAGGTGGACAAACACTCTCTCTTACCGAGGAAGGTATTTTTCACCACTCCCAACTTATCTCTGAAATAGATATGCTTCCCTTTACCCAAAGACTTCGTCAGAATGTCAGCTACCTGCTCATTTGTAGAAACATACTGCAACTTTACAACCCTTCTCTGAACATAATCTATGATAAAGTGATATCTGATCTCTATATGCTTCGACCTGTCATGAAATACTGGATTCTCAGAGAGCTTGATGCAACTCTGATTATCACAATGTATAACTGTAGGACTCAACTCTTGACCAAACAAGTCTACCATCAGCTTGCGAAGCCACAAAGCCTCTAGCCTGACTGGCTGCCATATATACTCAGCCTCAGCAGAACTCAATGCTACAGAATTTTGCTTCCGGCTGAACCATGACACAACTACCGATCCCACGTTGAAGCAACAACCAGAAGTGATCTTCCGGTTCGAAACACTACCTACCTAATCTGAATCTGTAAAGCCAACCAATCTCACTTCGTCAGATCTCATGTAGTCCAAGCCATAATCAACTGTACCAACAAGATATCTCAAGATGTGTTTTGCGGCAGTCCAATGCACTCTCCTAGACTCCACCATGCGCTGACTGAGAGTGTTTACCGCAAACCAATAAACCGATGATATAAAGCTCCACCATGAGCTGACTGAGAGTGTTTACCGCAAACCAATAAACCGATTATATAAAGTAGGATCAACCAACTCTCCCTGAGAAGCATGAATATTTGTCCAGTTGGTGATCATGGGTGTAGACATAAGCCTGTAATCGTCCATCTGAAATCTCTTCAGAACATCTGCAGCATAATTTCGTTGCCCCAGGAAAACATGTCCATCCTCCTGCCAAACCTCCATCCCCAAATAATAATGCATCAACCCAAGGTCAGTCATCTCCAACTCTGAAGCAAGATCCTTCTTGCAAGCATCAATCAGGTGCTCTCCTCCAGTAATGAACAAATCATCAACATAAAGCAGAAGAATGAGCGGAACAACACCAACCACAATGTAGTATAGTTTGGGATCCGCCTCACTCTTCCGAAACCCAATCGAAAGCAAGTAGGAATCGATTCTGGAATACCAAGCTCCGAGGGGCTTGCTTTAGATCATACAAGGCCTTTTTCAGCCTGCACACATGAGAATCTCTCTCATACACCTCAAAGCCCTGTGGATGCTCCAAATACACCTCCTCCTGTAGAAGACCGTTAGAAAAGCGGTCAACACATCCATCTGATGGATCTTCCAACCCATCTCTGCCACGACGGAGATCACTGCTCTGATCGAAGAAAATCTGGCCACTGGAGCAAAGGTCTCATCATAGTCAACTCCCTCTAGATGTGAGAACCCACACGCAACAAAACGAGCTTTGTACTTCTCGATGTTGCCATCCGCAGCATGCTTGATCTTGTAGAGCCACTTGGAAGTCACTACTAACCTCCCCTCTGGTCTAGGAACAACTTCCCACACCCCATTCTTCATGATGGAATTGTACTCTTCCATCATGGCATCTCTCCAAACCTGGTGAATGAAAGCCTCCTCATAAGTGGTCGGGACGGTATCACGCAAGCTAGTCACCTGTGCCATATAGCTGGAAAATCTCTCAGGTGCCTTGCTCTCTCTAACCTCCTTCCTGGGTGGTCCAACAGACTCCTCTGCTTCTTTCATAAGCTCCTTAAGCCAACTTGGCTTTATCTTCTTGGAAAAAGCATCCTGTCTTAGACTCTCCTCTACATCCTCATCAGACACCTGTCTCCTTGAAGAAGTACTAACAACCTGAGATCCTGTCCCTAGTGAACCTGTACCAAGTGTATCCGAATCACCTGAAGGTGTAACCTGTAAACCTGTGATTTGGGAACCTGTCCCTATACCAGAAGTCGCTGAAGACTGAGCCCTTGAAACTGATAAACCTGTAACCTGTGACCTAGTCACTTTTGAAACCGGTGACCCTGTGCTCTGACTCGTTGAACTCTGAACTGTCACCTGTGGAGTACTCTGCTGTTCCTCTATCTCAGAATCTAGAGATCTCCTGAAGGCTTTCCCCTCCTCAAACTTCACCTCCCTCCTCACCACAACTTTCCTCTGTGTAGGAAGGTATATGCGAAAAGCCTTCGAAGTCTCGTCATATCCAACAAAGATACCCTCTCTCCTGTAGCATCCAACTTTGTCATCTTCTCAGAAGGGACATGTGAGTATGTAAGGCAACCAAATATACGAAAGTGACCTATCTCAGGCACTTTCCCGATGAACATCTCCTCAGAAGTTTTGCACCCCAAGGCATGGTGCAGACTCCTGTTCAAAACATAAACAACAGTACTACAAGCCTTTGCCCATAGAAAGAAAGGAAGACTCTGATTATGCAACATGGCTCTAGCTGCACCCACTATCGAACGGTTCTTCCTTTCAGCCACTCCATTCTGCTGTGGAGTGTAAGGAACTATCAACTGCCTCTTGATCCCCTCCTGTCGACAAAACTCATCGAATGCATGGGAAGTATACTCACCCCCATTATATGACCGAAGTACCTTGATCTTCTTTCCTCTCTGATTTTCAACAAGAGCTTTGAACTCTTGGAACCGAAGCAAAACTTCCTTTGATCTCTTGCTTCTGAGGAAATAGATCCAGGTCTTCCTGGAAAAGTCATTGATGAATGTGACATAATACTCATAACCTGTCAAAGAGGTAGATGCCATGGGACCACACAAATCTGAATGTATCAACTGAAGCACTCCCTCTGATCTGGTATAGCTGCTCGGAAAAAGCAGTCTTGGTGTACTTTCCCAAAGCACACCCTCTACAAATACCACTCGGCTTTGTGTTGAACTCTGGCATACCTATAGTCATCTCTCTCAGCATCCTCAAAGCTGGATGGTGAAGGTGGGCCATCCTCCTGTGCCATAACTCACACAACTCACAGCTGCTCTGAGCGTGTGCGACAGTGCATGATGTGGCTGGAAAAGAACCTTGTATAGTTTCTTGCATCTGACTCCAATCGCACATGAATCAGATGGATCTGCTGCCTTGGGAAAGATGTGAACTTTCCCATCAAGGACATATACTCCAAAACCTCTGTCCTCAATCATGGAGACTGAAACAAGGTTCTTCTTCAACCCAGGGACATACAAGACATCCCTCAGAAACATAGGTTACATGGACTCCCTGTCAAAACGAACAGTCCCACGCTCAACTACTCTCACCATTGTGTCATCTCCCAATACAACCTCCAACTCCAAAGCTGTCTCTGACATCTCGACAAACATGTCTCGATCACCTGTCATGTGACTCGAAGCTCCACTATCAATGTACCAAGTGGAGGAAGTAGTGGTAGCACTCAAAGAATGCCCAACAATCACGGAATGCTCCATGTGACCCTGAATGTCCCTGGTAGTGATAGATGACGTTCTCTCTACGCTAACACCAGCAATGAGAGAAAAATCTCTCTCAAATCTAGCAGCAAACTCATTAATCTCTGCTGACTTTGCTGTCTGCTGTTTCTTCTTCTTCTTGTTTGGACATTGTCCAGCATAGTTTCCAAACTTTTGGCAAGCTGCAATATCTCAAATACTGATATTTTCTAATTCTATGCAAAGTTACTGAAATAGCCGGGCATGCAAACTGCCATGCAAAATTTCCCTATTTTATAGCTGGAATTAGGGTTAGGGTTTGTAGGATAGAATGTAACACTTACCACTAATAAGCTAGCTGAAATTCTCCTGAGAGAATAAGCATGCATCAAGAGCCGATCTGGAGATGAGCTGGTACTTTTTGCCTTCGGTGATACCCCAACAGCACGTACCCAAGATCAGCTAAGGGTGACGTTTTCAGTGAAGGAGGTACCCGTTGAAGTTGAGAATTTGCAGGAGTGGTAGTCTTCCAGTGCCAAAGAGGATGCCTGACACATGCAGAAGTTCTAAGGTCTCTAGGCAGGCTAGCGAATTGATCTGGATTAGCTACTCATGCCCCCTTGATCCTGAAATTGCTGATAACTGCTCTGGATGAGCAAGATCGGATATGAGAATCACCTGGTACGGGAGTATGATATCGATGATGAGAATGGTGCCTGGGTTCTGAAGGTAAACTAAGATCTGAGGACCTAGCTAATGATTTGGGGTTTTCCAGCTAAAAACCCCCTTACGGCTGCACATGTGCCCCTGCAAACAATCTCTGATGGATACTGGATAATTGCAAATGAATGAATAAATTGGAGAGTGGATGGTGAACCTGGATGGTTTACTTTGGATGAGATTAGGGCAGATATCTGCCGAAACCCCATTAGTCGAAGATGCCATCTTCAACCCCAACTACTGTGGCCGCATGCTGTGCTGCTACTCAAGAGCTCCAAAATCATATAATAATCAAAAGTATCTCCTTTAGTCCCATAACCTTTCTTAAATAGATCTTCATATGCTTTTAGGGTTTGCATGTCACTTTTAGGGTTTTTGCTTCACTTTTGCATGCATGCAATTCTAATTTGATGTTGACTTTAATACTGACTAAACAAGGCCTGCATGCTTTGCATGCTTTAGGATATGAACTTTGATGGCCTTCTTTCTACACTGATGACTTAATAATACCGAATTGATGTAAATTTCTGCTCTTGGTGCTATTAGTCTTCAGTTATTCCCTTTTCTTTAAGACCCACTCGAACCTATGGGAATAAGATAGGTTAATGGGTGTTCTCAGGGTGGTTTAGTTAGAAGGGGACATCACAGTCCTCCCCTCTTGAAATTGTTTGTCCTCAAGCAATCTTCGACCAATATACCGAATCATTTGTTCCTGTCTCTTCTTGTCCATTTTTATCAACCGGGTGGCCCTTCTATTCCTTCGAATTGGTGTTTCTTTTCACCCCTGCTATGTATTCCATCCTTGTATCTTATGGAATACCTGTGAGGATCGAACATGCTAGTTTTGGCTCCTTGTCCAAATCCCCTAGGGCTCATCCTACCTTTGTCTGGAGGTCTACCCAGAAAGCCCTTTGCACACCACTGTTCCTTCCTTGACTTTTTATGTGTTGGAGTTGGCCATTTCCTTGTGCGAGTCTTGTCCTCATGCCTGAATATGGTGGTCACCCCCTTTGTTGTGGCTGACCCTGAAGCTTCATTGGGCATTCCCCTTAGGAATACCCTTTTCCCATCTGGTGCCAGGAACTCCATCTCTAATGTTTGGTAGTTGGTTGAGTATTTCCCAATTGAGTACAACCATTGTACTCCCAAAACAATGCTCGTGTCTGGCACATCTACCACATAAAAGTTGTCCACCAATGTATAATTCCCAAGCTATACCTATAACTGAGGTATCCTCTGTGTGCATTTCATCCTGTGATTGCCAGCCATGACAACGGTAAAGCCCTCAAAGTCCTCAGTGGGAAATCTTTTCCTCTCTACCCAAGAGGCATCTATAAAGTTGTGGGTGGCCCCACCATCAATCAAAGCAATGGCACGCTATCCCTAGATACTTCCCCTTATCCTGATAGTATGGAAGGTGGGGACTCCTGTGAGGGTAGCAATAGTGTCTCTTTGTGGCAATTGTTCCAATTTTGTACTGTGGAGTACTCCATCTGGTTTCTGCTTCGACTCATCTTCCTCATTGCTATTTGGAAGTACCTCAATGAGGTTTACTTTCCCTTTACCTATACATCTGTGGCCTGGTACCCAAGGTTCTTTGCAAGCAAAACATAAGTTCTTCCTTCTTAAGTCTCGTCGTGTGTCCTCGTTCAACCATTCCCTCTGTGGGATTATCCTTTTCCTATTTTCTGGAAGATGGGTAGGTTTTTCCTTGTTTTCCGGGAGACTGGTAGTTTTTTGTGGCTGCTTGTTCTTTGGTATAGAATCTTGTAGGTCTAGAGTCCTACTGATAGCATCTTGCAAAGTAATTGGCCTGTAGGCCTTCACCCATCCGCGGAGTGGCTCGGATAGTGCCTCTGTAAATAACATAATCAACCGACTCTCTGATATGTCAGATACCATAACTGAAACTCTCTGGAATTCGGATATAAATGTCTCAGCACTGCCTGTCGGCTTGAGCTACGCAATATCCCTGAAATGAATCTTTGGGTCCTTCTTATCAAAGCGCTCCATGAGCCTTTGAGTGAAGTCACTATAAGAAGTAATAGTGTTGTGACCCAATGTCACCAGTCCGTGGTACCACCACTCATGTGCTTCCCCGTCTAAATGTAAAGTAGCCAACTTGATTGCATCTGTCTCTGTCATGGGGTTAAGTTGGAAGTAGGTGTCTAACTTCTGTACCCAAATCCTGGCTGAACAACTGGATGTCCCATCAAAGTTGGGGATAGTCAGTCTCCCCAATGTGCGTTGCAACTCAAAATTCTGATTGAATGCTCTATTGAACCCTCTTGGCCTGTTCCTGCTTTTCATGTTGCAAAAATCTGAGAAAGTCATGGTTGAATGGAATTCATCTCCTAAGTCCTTGTATTCTTGCAAATAAGCCCCAAAGGGTTCACTAGGCTCTACCTGCATGACTGGACCTCCTACTGCATCCGCCAAGAAGTGAGGCATAGCAGGCCTATTGGAAGGCCTTGTATATATGTGGGGTGTATTTTGTATATTGGTGTATGCAACCTTCACACTGCTGCTTGTAGACCCTCTATCTACTGGTGAAGGAGGTGTAATGCTGTTACTTGGTTATGGTTTCGCCGATAATCTGTTGATTGCATTAAGTACATCTTTTTGCCCTTTGGCTAAGTCTTGCAATGCAGATACTAGGTTGCGAAACTCCATCCTGTCCTCATCTTCTCCCGTTCCTTTTCCCCTGTCAGAGTGTATACCTGTTGGGTCCATGTCTGAGTTGGTATCTTCTAGTTGGATATCCTCAGAGTCCTCCGTGTACCTACTCCTTCTTTTCCTATAGGTTACAAAAGTATCCTCTTCTATATTTATCTACTTCTCATGTTCAAGCCCACAGCTGGCAAGGAACATGCTCTGATACCACTGTAATATCCCAAATATTGATATTTTCTAATTCTATGCAAAGTTACTGAAATAGTCGGGCATGCAAACTGCCATGCAAAATTTCCCTATTTTATAGCTGGAATTAGGGTTAGGGTTTGTATGATAGAATGTAACACTTACCACTGATAAGCTAGCTTAAATGCTCTTGAGAGAATATGCATGCATCAAGAGTCGATATGGAGATGAACTGGTACTTTCTGCCTCCAGTGATACCCCAGCAACACGTACCCAAGATCAGCTAAGGGTGACGTTTTCAGTGAAGGAGGTACCTGTTGAAGCTGAGAATTTGCAGGAGTGGTAGTTTTCCAGTGCCGGAGAGGATGCCTGACACATGCGGAAGTTTTGAGGTCTCTAGGCAGGCTAGCGAATTGATCTAGATGTTTAGCTGCTCACGTCCCCCTGATCCTGAAATTATTGATAATTGCTCCGGATGAGCAAGACCAGATCTGATAATCACCGGGTATGGGAGTATGATACCGATAATGAGAATGGTGCTTGGGTTCTGAAGGTAAACTGAGATCTGAGGACCCAGCTAATGATTTGGGGTTTTCCAGCTAAAAACCCCCTTACGGCTGCACACATGCCCCTGCAAACAATCTTTGATGGATACTGGATAACTGCAAAGGAATGAATAAATTGAAGAGCGGATGGTGAACCTGGATGGTTTACCCTGGATGAGACTAGGGCAGATATCTCACTGCCGAAACCTCGTTAGCCGAAGACGCCGTCTTCAACCCCAACTGCTATGGCCGCATGCTATGCTACTACTCAAGAGCTCCAAAATCATATAATAATCAAAAGTATCTCCTTTAGTCCCATAACCCTTCTTAAATAGATCTTCATATGCTTTTAGGGTTTGCATGTCACTTTTAGGGTTTGTGCTTCACTTTTGCATGCATGCAATTCTAATTTGATGTTGACTTTAATACTGACTAAACAAGGCCTGCATGCTTCGCATGCTTTAGGATATGAACTCTGATGGCCTTCTTTTTACACTGATGACTTAATAATACTGAATTGATGTACCTTTCTGCTCCTAGTGCTATCAATCCTCAGTTATTCCCTTTTGTTTAAGACCCGCTCGAACCTATGGGAATAAGATAGGTTAATGGATGTTCTCAAGGTGGTTTAGCTAGAAGGGGACATTACACAAGCAAAGCATTTCACTTTGCTCATATCCTTCTTCTCCCCATCATGCTATTTGGATCCATCCTTGGAACCCTTCTTGAACTTCTTCTTCTTCTTACCTTACGCAGCCAACACCACATTCTCCTCATCATCTCTGTGATGTGACGAACTGCCCTGTAAGTATTCCCTACGTGTCTCCTCTTGTGTGATACCATCTCACAGTCGATCCCATGTGGGCATGTTCTCCCTACCAATGATAGTCTCCACAAACACGGTTCGCTGTTGAGTCACACCATTTAAGGCTGTACGCACCATCTCAACATTCTCTATAACCTCTCCTACAGCTACAAGTTGATCTCTTACCTATGTGATCTTGGTAAGATAGGAATCCATGCCTTCCTCTTTGCTCATGTGTACATTCTTCAACTTCTGTCTCAACACCATCTTCCTGTTTTCATTTGAACTCTGGTAAAGATTTGTCAAAGAAGTCCACATCTGAAAAGCATGTGTTTTTGCTGATATGTGAGGAATTATATGATCATTCACAACATCAAGTATAATCCTCCTTGCCTTCACCTCTCTCTTCATGAAAGTAGCCTTATCAACTGCATCAATAGGTACTACTACAGGATTAGCAGTTGTACTGTGAACAATGTTCCATAGTTCATTTTCTTCAAGTATCAAACTGATTCTAGCCTTCCATGGGCTAAAATTTGTAGCCCATCCAACCTGTCTTCAACTCTAAGACCAAGCACCATGGGTACAACTTGTAACTCAAGCAATCTGTTCAAGAATATTTTTCCACAAACCCTTGTTCTTCTGAATGTTCAAATTCTGAAATTTTTAACTGTGTCTTGATACCATGAAAGTTTTTGAGAACCCCAACCCGGTTTCAAGCTTGTTTGCTTCTCTGCATAGTTTAATGCCCAAACCTTTGTATGCACAAATTTTTTAATAAATTTGACTAAACTGAAACATATGGAATTCTTTTTCAAATTTAACAATTCAGAAATTTTATTTTCAGGTAAAAATTTCAAACTCAGAAATTTTAAAACAGCCAAACACACATGAAAATAACACTGATGTTTTTGACCAATGGTCCAGGATAAAACCCCTAAAGGAAAACCTGTTTCTGTGAGAGAGAGATTTATTATTTCTTCAGGTAAATACAGAAAAACAAACAACAATACTTATCAATTTCCTTCTCGAAATTTGAACCCTTTACTGCTGTTTTTCTCCTCGATTTCTGTGCCAACTTCACCTCGAAAAACATGCCCAGATTCTACCTGTACGGATAGAATCAAAATTTTGTAATTCACCTTGAAATTTGTGCAGCTGTACACTGTACGGATTCCTCAATTTACGTGCAGCTAATTGCCTCGAAATCTGTGCCTGAAATTTGCCTGTACGGGTCTCGAAATTCGTGTCCACTCTGCTGTACGGTCTTCTCAAAATTTGTGCCAAAATTCTCCTTGATTTTTGTGCCCAAATTTGTCTTCTCAATTTCTCTCTCCTGCTGGTTATGGAATCTCTTCAAAACCCTCTCTGCTCTTCTTCCTCTCTCCAAAAATTCTCTTTCTGAAGTGAATAATGAGAGGAGTTTGCCTTGCCTTAGACCCTTTTTGTTCATGGCAACTTCCTCTTCAATCTAATGGTCAAGATTAGATTAGATGAAGGGTTCTTAGTAAATGCTCCGTTAATTAATTAATAAATGACATTTAGTGCACTTCATGTCATTTAATAGAGTGAGAGCAACCCCTTTTAAATAATCACACACTCAACTTTAATTTAAATATGAACTTAGGATAAACCATGACTTTAGCTTTTTTAATGAAGTCACTTTAAAAACATAAAGTACATCTCACTTCATTAAATACAAATAACTAGGGGTCATCAAATAAAGTGTCCTTGTCCACCCCAAGGCAAAGGTAGGTGAAAAAACACTTCCTAGGTAACTTTTCAAAACCCCCAATGCTTATCGACTGTTAACCCCCAAATTTGCACATATCCAATTTGGAGGGTTAAGAGCTTGCTTATTTCATTAGGCTGGTTCTCAGACATGTGTTCTAGAGAGACAACTTTCATAGGTTAGAGGTTGATTCCCACAGGTTCAGATGCACATTGGTTCAGTAATATGATCTAGGTTCAGAGACAAACTTTGCATAGGTTTTTCATCATTATTGGAGGAGATTTTTATTTCTTTCAGTTTTCCTAGCTTTTAGGAGATAGAGTTTGAAGGCGCTCACAACAAAAATGATCATATTTTCTGCATCCTTGTGAGCTCGGGATTCTAGTTAGCCTGTTTTGGATTGCATGCATGAAACATCTATTTTTGGTAGCTAGGGTTTGATTTGCATGGCTTTGCATGAGGTTGCATGACACTTTCAGGGGTATGCATGGATTTGCATGTTTTGGCATGCCAAATCTTCAAACATGTGAGCATTTTTCTATTTTTAGCAGTGGGCCATGCATGCGTAACATGTGGCGTCCATGCATTACAACATGTGGCAGCATGCATGAGAAAGAGGGCTCATGCTTGGAATTGGAGTGAACTAGACTTGAACAGGGTGCATGGATGCATGAGACCTCCCACACTTAACTCAGCCTTGAAGAGGGCACCTTCACTTAACTCAGGCATGCGTAACATGTGGTGTCCATGCATTACAACACGTGGCCGCATGCATGAGAAAGAGGGCTAATGCTTGGAATTGGAGTGAACTATACTTGAACAGGGTGCATGCATGAAACCTCCCACACTTAACTCAGCCTTGAAGAGGGTACCTTCACTTAACTCAGGCATGCAAGCTAGTTAAGACTCAGTTGAGGGTGAAGGGCATGAAGAGAAGTTAGACTGGGCACTTCACTCATGCATTATGGACAAATGAACTACGAAAGGGGGGCACACTCTCTCATGCATGCAGTGAAGTTAGTGGAGGAGGCGCATTCTCTCATGCATGCAGAGACAGTCGGTGGAGGGGGTGCATTCTTTCTTGCATGCAGAGACAGTCGGTGGAGGGGGCGCATTCTCTCATGCATGCTTGAACTACAGAAGGGGGCGCAATCTCTAATGAAGGCAGAAGACAGTTAGGAGGGGGATGCACTATCTCATACTCAGCAAGATCAGGCAGAGTGCTCCCTCTATGCATGTTTGAGCAGTCAGTGGAGGGTGCATTAGGTTCTCTAGGCCAATCTTTTTAGGTTGGAACAAAGGGAGAGGGTTGGAATTTCTTCTTAGCAGCAGCTGCATATTGCTCTTCCATTCTCCTTCCTTTCTCTCCTGGCTTCTTCATTTCTGTGCAGGGATCATCACTGGATCAGCTTTGTAACTGTCTCTATGGTGGAATCAGCCTTTTGGCTAATGCAAAGCAGAGTTTGACTATGCTATTTCTCTAGCCTTTTTACTTGTTGATGCATTGATATATCTATGAGTAGATTGTAAAAGCTATTATGGTCTATTTTGATGTTTTCAGTCATTTAGAGCGCTTTTCTTCCATCCATTTACCAGTTGAAACTGTTGCATGCGGGTACTTTCCACCATTAAAACCAAAAAACTATTTTACTCTCTTTGGAAAGCTTATTTGCAGGTCAAAAGATCACCTTTGTACTGCTGTTATAGAAGTTTATTTGCAGATAAACAGGTTGAACAACAGAGTACAGAGGTTAGGGACCACCCTAAGGTTGGCATGCACCAGCCCAATGGAAAGGAAATTTATCGGTGACAAATTGAGTGAATTTTCCTACAAATTGTACTGATTTTTATTGCTGATTTCAAGAAGTTTGGATCATCTTTACAATGCAAAATTTAGTGCTAACAGGATGATGATGATTACCATCCACTGAGACCAACTTTGGTCAATTGGAACTTAAGAAAATTGATAGTGAATTAATTCATTTGTTTTTATATTTTGTTTCTATGGTCTAGAAGATTGGAGGGATTTCTTTGGTTTTCATGTGTTAACAATTTAAGAAGATTGGTAGTGTTACAAATGTTTTGCAATTGAGACCTAATGCATGCATGGGCAGGGCATTGTAAGAGAGTGCTTTTCATCCTCCACTTTCTTGGTATTACTAAGATTACACATTCTTTCTTCCCACAGAGCTTTAGGTTTTGTCCAGTGCCCAGTTTCACTATGAAGCTTGTGAGAGTTCATTCTTATTTTAGCAATGTTAAATTTCTTCTTTAAACTCTATGATAAAAAGATAGTTTTGATCTTGTAAGTTGAGGTTAATGAGCTCTTTATAGTATTACTAAGATTACACATTCTTTCTTCCCACAGAGCTTTAGGTTTTGTCCAGTGCCCAGTTTCACTATGAAGCTTGTGAGAGTTCATTCTTATTTTAGCAATGTTAAATTTCTTCTTTAAACTCTCTATGATAAAAAGATAGTTTTGATCTTGTAAGTTGAGGTTAATGATCTCTTTATACTACATAACTTTCTCCCACATTTCTCTTCAAGTATTTCTATGTCCACTGTATCTTTGTAACATTTTTTTGTGTGGTTGAACTTTGTATAGTTTGAGTAGAACCTGTTTTTAAGCTAATCAGATTTTGGAAGTCTAGCTCTGGACGTCTCCTGTTTAAAACAACTTTGATCAACCGTGCATAATCCTGATCTTCACTGCCTCTGCTGAACTGTACATCACTTGTATATCACATCGTGGTGTTGATCAATAACAATATAACTCCAGTTAATCTCTGTTTATTCTGAGCTCTCGTCGAATTTTAGCTTTTTGATCCAAAACAGTCAGGTCGCTTCTAGTTATGAATATAATGGGTGGACAGAAGAGTGTTGTGTGCCTCCAATGCCTTATCAGCAATTGGTATAAGTTATAATTTATTATTAAGAATCACTGTTGAGCCAAAGCTTCTAGTTGATTTTGCCAAATGATGCAGAACATGTAGGATGCTAAGGAGTTTTTGAAGCACCGACTCAGTTTTGCTGTCTTATTATTCTTTCCTCTACAATGTTTTATTTTTTTCCTTATTTTGTGATTTACTAATTACAACAGGGGCTGCATAATTGTTTGTCTGGAAAAAGAACATTGTATTGTTTGTTAGAAATATAGATTCATATACAGAACCTGAACAAGAATGAATGATGACAGGTTCTTAGCAGAAAGCTTTATCTTCCAGCTAAAGATGCAGCACAGTCGAGGTCTGCTCATATCCTATCCTTGGTTAAGTTTTATAAACTATGCTTATGCAACAGACTAGACACTGTCAAATGGCGGTCTCAAATATTTGGTTTTGTTTAACTCTGATACCAGTCCACAATTTCAAAAATTCAAATCTTCATTATTTAGCAAATCACATAGCATGTTGGAACTGTTAAATGTTATGGATAGTTTGGTCTTACTGCAAGTGGAATATATAATCACATGATATTGATTACATTCAATTTGATAACCCAATTGGTCCAGTGCTATTATTACAATTTATTTCTTTCAAAACAGAAGGCAATGGTTTTTCTGTTTTCATAGGGATAGATTATCCATATTTGAATATGCAAGTTGTAACTCTGAGAACCAGTGAAGTTGATTGCCTGGAGTGATTCACCACCCAACCATAGGCATTCCTGCTTGAATGCTATTGCCGAGCTGGGGCAATGATATGACAAGGGAATCATGTGCTCAGAAGTGTCTCACTTTTTCACCAGTAATGTCCAACAGCAATTCCTGAGCATAGGTTTGATTCTCTCACCAATAACCAACAATCTATATACACAAAATCCATTCTAGCCTCTTCTCTAGAACAATGGGAAAAATCAGCCTTTGACATTAGATTTGCAGCATTGAAAACCCTTGCTAACTTCAGCTAGATCAAGGGAGTGGAGCACATCATAGCAACAAAATCCCCATACTAGCCTTCTTGCTAGAACAAGGTGAGAATGACAACAGCACAAAATTTCAACAGTGAAGGCACTGCTGCCACAACCACTATTACCTCTCCAGCCCACTCGCTAAAACAAGGTCTCCTTGATATCTCTTTAGAACAAGAAAAAAAACAGATTTCCTCATAGCTAGAATAAGGGAACAGTTAAAAAAAACTGTAGCAGCAAGCTCCTTGCATACATTTCCCACTGCCATCCTCTAATGGGTGTACACTGTATATAAATGCTAGAAAATGCAGAATTTTTTTGGGGAAATCCCCTAGCATAAAGCTAGAGTCAAGTGCATAAAGCATGACCTAAATTGGAGCAGCTTGTATGCATATTTTCAGTAGTAAGAGTCTCTTGCTTGCAATACATAAGTGAATAAATTTCCTTCCCTTCTCAACTATCAAAACAGATACTATATAAGAGAATAGTGGCTGGTGAGGGTTGGTGAAGATTCATTGAGCGGAAGTTAGGTGGCACTTGCAGTTGCTGCCAAGAAGTTGTTGAAAACAGGGAATAAAGGCCTTGATATTTATTACACAGCATCACACAAACTCACAACATCAACTCTAGAGTGGAGAAAGCTCCCATGGGAAAATCTCCACTCTGAACAATTGCTTTCTTTACATGATTCCATTCCGTTGATTACAATGGTCTACAATTATTAGTGTATGTGTGATTATTTTATGCTTCCGCTATTTACTTTCCAATTATTGTGTTATTGTTGGTATGTGAATAATATATATTTCTACAATTAAATGACATGCTTGTTTGGTTGAGAACATAAGGACTTCAGTCTCTTAGGGTTTGGAAAATTTACAAGCCTTTCCTAAGTTGTCACCCATTGTTCCTAGTGGGGCCTTGGCCATGGGCTAGTCACTAGGAACTAAACAACTTCCACCTTATGTAGAAGATATACATGATGAGGCATTTAAAAAAAGTCCAAATGACATAGCCTCGAATTAAAATAATTGGCTTCTAAATAAGCTATTTGCAACTAGGGGGTAGTGGGTTTGGGGAGGGGGGAGGTGATGTTTGTGGAAAAACAGGTAGCACATCATCAGTATTTCCGTACTAACACACAGTGCTAGGGTATCCATTAAGAAGAAATCCAGGCTGGTTGTGGCGTTGATTCAGAGAAGAACCAGAGGATCTAAGTGTCAGAAATCTCTATTGTGGCATGGTAACTCGGGTACTGAACCTCCAGAAGGCAGTCACCCTCCTTTTTATAGTTGGGAGACAGAAATTAGGGGGGTTTTAAAGTTTTAAACTTGATTTTAGTTGATTTTATTCAAGATTCAGTGTCCTCTCAGGTACAAGGGCTCTTAGATTAAATGTGCAACTCTTTTATGCTTGTTTTATCAGGGTGTTGTGGGCTAGAAAATGGGGAATTTCATATTTGATGCTGTCTTTTATGTCCGCATTCTAAAATATGATCTACAGCAGAATTAAAGGTTGTCATGCATCACATGGATGGGATCTTATGTATTAATTACTGGCCGTTGTAAAATCATGTACTGTTGTTATGACTGTGGCTAACCTCATACGGGAATTTTTAATAGTATTGGGAGGGTTCATAATGCATATTTATGGCTGAATGTTCTATGTGTGAATTATTGGCATATTTCGTAAACCCCACGGAAGGGAAATCTGGGGTAATAGCTGAGTGTTTTTGAGTAGAAGAGCATAGGACGTATTGTACAGAAGAGAAATGACTGGTTGAGATGCTTATGCTGGTGCATAAGGTTCCACAATTGGTATGTTGGGCCTATAAATTGCTGGTACCTTCTAGCCTCTCCTGGCTCTGTTTTGGCTGTGGAGTTGATTATAAGTGTTATGTTTTGTGGCCAAGATTTAGGGGTGCTAATTTGGCCATTCACCCAAGAGGTCTACTACATTGTTCCATCATGATATTTGTCAGAAATTGATGCAAATACTATGGCAAATAATACTGTTCAAAATGAGAGAGAATAGTATTTGTATGGTTTTATTCAACGATGTATTAAAGATAGTGCAGCTGTGAGAGCCATTCTACGAATGCCACCCTAGTCAGTTAACTAGGGTTCCTGGTCAGTTAACCAGGCAGAGTAAGTCCCTAAGTTGGTACCCTAGGGCTCCCAATAGTCCACTGGGGTTCTTGGTCTGGGACCAAGCAAGGGGATGCCATGGCAAAGTCCCTAGCATGTGGCTAGGGCCCCTATCTGTCTCTAGGGTATTCTGGTCAGGGACCAGACAGTGTTGATGTAATTGTAACTTCGGAATGTATTCACTTGTATTTCTTATCTATTGTAACCGGATGTTCATTTCGGGATGTATTGTAATGTACTTTAGTCATGTCATACCCTGATGTTTATTCCGGGAAGTTTCTATAATGAGAAAGTCATGTCAAGTCATTGTGGGTAACCCTCGTATTGGTCAAGGGTTAAAGTCCCCACAGTTGTGGGGCCCTTGGGTTATTAGACTATCCTAGTGAAGTTGACCCTAGGTGAGTCATTGTAAGTCGGGGCAATAGTCCCCACCATTGTGTTACCCTCCTATTGGTCGGAGGAGGCAAAGTCCCCACAAGTGGTGGGGCACTAGGGTTATTAGACACTCCTAGAGATGTTGGCTCTAGTAAGTAATTGTTAAGTGAGGCCGACATGTTGGAGTGGGTTATAAGTGAATGGAAGAATATAAATAGAGAGTGAGAGCCTCTCTATTTATCATACTCATACACACACTCACTCATTGGGGCGCATGAGTGAGAGAGGAGAAGCTCTTTCATTGTGAGAGAGAGAGACTGCTGCTGTCGGGAGATCATCTTACTGTTTTCTGGTTTTACCTTTGGTGCTGATTCTATCTCTGAGGAAGTTGCAGGGTTTTCTCCTTTATGGTATCCCCGAGGAAAATTCTTTGTCTCTTATCTCTTGTGTTGTGCTTGTGTTTTATTGCTGTGCTTGTTATTCTCTTAGTTAAAGATCCTAAGATCATAATGGTAGCTTGAAATGATAAAATCTAACATGGTATCTGCAGAAGAAGACATTGTGCAGCTGCAGAAGCTAGGGATTCTTACTTTTTGGGTCTCTCTCCACAATCCATCAGCAAAAGTATGCTAGGTTGGCTCTCCATTGAAGGACGCATCTTTCTGTCAAAGCGGAATTCGATTCCGAGCATTTTCAGTTTTGGTACGGAAAATTAGGGCTTTCTACAGAAGACGAATTTTTGAGTGAGCTCGGCATAGGATTGTTCTCCTCATTAAAATCGAAGTTTAGAGACCTGGATCAAGAAATTTGGTTGGTGAAACTCCAGGAAAGTCAAACCCTAGTTTGACCCCAAGCTAGAAAAACCCTAAATACTAAAACTGCTAAGTTTTGGTACATTCGCTATATCCTGAGATTGGCGAAGGCTCAGGAGCTGAAAATTGCAGGGGCCGAAGATAAAATCCTGATGAACACTGTGTCCAAAATTCAGCTTCCATTTCGCTATATTTTGGGAGATATGATCCCTCCAAGTTAGGGTTCCAGCCTCTTCAGAATTCATCCCTAAACAGGACACCTGGGGAGAATTGCTATAGCTTGGGCTACAGAGGTCTAAATGGAATTCTTGAAGATGTTCCAGAAAGGGTACGGACTTTACTTTCTGTGGTCCGAATTTCAGACCCAGAAGATGAAATAGTGACACGTGGCAGTCTGTACAACTTTGCTGTTCTGAACAGTCCTGTAACAGGTCACCTTGGGAAAATGATCATAAATCCCAATTGGTGAAACCAATTCTAATGAAATCTGTGGTGTTGGATCAGGGACATGCAAGGTTACCTCAGTGAGAAATTTCAGACACAGAGGAGCAGTAATTTTGGAGATATCACAGAAACAATGACAGGCATTTCTGCAGAAGAAATTGGAAAACTAGGGCTTCTTGTTCTGGGAGCTTCCCTCCATTGTTTTCAGAAAAGGAGTACATTGGACAACTCCATTTGAAGATATTTATCTTTCTATCCAATCAGATCCGAAAGATTCCAAGTTTTGAAAATTAGGGTTTCTCTGACAAACCCTAGATCAGCCAGCTTCGGAACAAGAACGGACCCCTCAAATCGGTAAGATCTAATCTTTTGCTATTTTCATTTGAGGTCATGATTTCAAAATGATCTATCACATCAGCTTGATGATAAGCTTGGTGAAGTTGACAACTTCCAAGCATGGAAGTATATGATCTCTCTGAAGAAAATGGATCGGACACCTACATGAGTATAGAGGTTCTAGTTCTAGAGGGAGATGAGGATCAAAGCGTTACACAAGAAGATCATGGTTGATTCAGTCACGGATCAACTTGTACCACAAGTGTCTTTCCTAAAGACATCGATGATGTTTGATTCCTTAACCAAGCTATTTGAAGGGAAGAACATAAATCGGAATATGACCTTAAGAAACTGGTTGAAGAATGTGAAGATCCAAAATGCAGAGACCATGCAGTCATACTTTACAAGGGTCTCTCAAATCAAAGAACAAATTGTAGCGGTAAAAGAAGAAGTGAAGAATGCTGTAGTGGTGATGTCCACCTTGAATGGCCTCCCAGGATCATGGGATTCATTCATTCGAGGAATGTGTGCCAGAAGGAAGTGATTACTTTCAGCAGACTCTGGGAAGAAGAAGAAGCTCGAGTCATAAGAAGAGAAGAGAAGATGGGAGCAATTGAAGAACAAGCTCTCACCATCGAAAGAAGATCCCTCAAGCGACGAGGAATATGAAGGACTCGATTCTTGAAGAACTTCTTATCCATCTTGAGAGCTTGGATAAGAAATGATGAAGTCATGAATGAAGAAGATGATGAAGCGGAAGGATCAAGAAGGAGCCTACCCACGAAACAAATAAAGATAACTATTCAATCGTCATTTCATGATATTGTTTTTGTTATGCATTTGTTGATGTATTATGCATGATAGAATGTTTGCATTAACGACAGTATACTACTAATATGCATGTGATGGGTAAGTAGCTCATGGTGCTATACAACTCTCCATTGCTACTTATCTAGAATGAAACCTCTTTGCTGACATATTGGATTAGTGCACAATCTCAATGTTGTCCTGGTAGAGATGGAAGGCATCTAGAAAGTTTCAGTGAGATATGGATGAATGTTGTATTGGCTAAAGTAGTTGCATGATCATATATTTGTGCATAAGAACTTGCCAGTATGAATATTCCTTATGAAATGTTTCTAACCATACAAATGCATTTGACTTGTAGAAAAGATCGCATACATAATCGCCTACAAGCAAAGAAGGACAAGACTTGTTTCAAAGAACATGTGACGACAGTTCAAGATGAAGAATAAATATGACAAATGTAGCGACATCATTAATAAAGAACCTTCAAGCTATGAAGAAGTAACCAAGAAGAAAGGGAAGACCAGTTCAAGAAGAATGATGTCTAGGATGCAGTATCGAGACCTGAAGAGAAGTTCATAGTTCCAT
>LPNX010115403.1:0-20217 GCA_001517045.1 Pseudotsuga menziesii
AAAAAATGAGAGAGAAAAAGAGAATATTATGGTAGTTTTGTGATAACTTTTGATCCTGTATTCGGATTGAGACGCTCTTGGAACGGATGGAAAGGTATCATTGGGGGCTACAAATTTTCTATTTTGTGCTTTGTGATATTCCTCACAGTTTGTCTGGAGCATGCATTATTGTAAATCTGTGCATGAGGAATCTCGAAAAGCATCTATTAAAAGATGATTTATGAAAAGAATATTTGAGAATATGCGTTAAAAGATGTTTTTTATAGAGACAAATATGCTTTTCGAGATTCTTCATGCCCATATTTACAAAAATGCATGTCCTGTCCAAACCACGAGGGATATCATGAAGCTCAAAACACAAAAATTGTATCCCTCGACGAGACCTTTCCAACGGTACCAAGAGAGCCCCAATATGAATTCATGAGCAAACATTATCACAAAAATATCATAATATTCTTTTTCTCTCTCTCATGTTTGCTTATTCTCTCTCACTACAACAAAAACTGGATTTAGTGTCGAATTTAGCGCCAGATTTTAGTGTAATTTTTTCTCAATTGTGGTGAACAATCTAGAGCTAAACCTGGTGCTATTGTACATTTTCGTAAAATGCCATCTATTGCATCTTTTTTTTCCGTCCTTTTTAACATCCATTTTTGCGTCCATTTTTGCGCCCAATTTTTTGCATCTTTTATTACACCTTTATTTCCGCCCAATTTTGCAACTTCTATTGCGTCTTTTTTTGCATCCTTTGTTGCATCCTTGTTTGCACCTAGTTTCATGCTCAGTTTTGCATCCAATTTTGCTCCTAGTTTTCCATCGAGTCTTGCACCCAATTTTGCACCATGTTTTGCATAAAATTACGTGTCCAATTCTGCATCTAATGTTGCATCTAGGATTGCATCCAATTTTCGGCCCAATGTTGCATCCAGTTTTGCATCCAATTTTACTTATAATGTTGCATCCCCATTTGCATCTAATTTTGTATCTTGTTTTACGTCTTTTTTTGTATCCATGTTTGTGTCTAATGTTTCATCTCGTTTTACATCATATTTTGCATCTAGGTTTGCACCTAGTGTTGCATCCTGGTTGATGTTTTTTTTTGCATCTATGTTTGAGCCCAGTGTTGCACCCAATGTTGCGCCTAGTTTTACAGCCATGTTTGTATCTAATATTACATCTAGTTTTGTGTCCAATGTTGCATCCCATCTTGCATTCAATATTATGTCTAGTTTTACATCCAATGTTTTGTCCCATCTTGCATCCAATATTGTGTCTCATTTTAAGTTTTTGTTTGCGCCAAGTGTCCCTTCCATTTTTGCACCTGGTGTTACACCTAGTTTTATGTCCATCGGTACACCATATTGTGTGCTCAATTTAATGTCCAATTTTGCGTTGTGTGACATCCATTTTTGTGTCCATATTTGTGTGTGACATAAGGTCGACTTTTGCATCCACTTTTGTGTTTGGTGTGACGTCCACTTTTACATATTGTTTTTCATTTAGTGTTGCATCTAATATTGCATCCATCTTGCACTACTACATTTTTTACCTTTATAAATACATTCCAATATCATTAGGGCATGGAGGAATCGAACCACCAACTTCCTACTTGTAAAACAGGCGCTCTTCCATTGAGCTAGCACCCTTTAAGAATCGGGAAGAGGAGCAATATTAACACATAGATTTGATCATTTGTAATTCTAATAAAATACAATAAGATCCAAAGACATTCAAGCTTAAAATCCAATTTAATTTTTCAAACACTAATAAGCACAAAAATATACCATCCTTAGGAAACAAAATATCATAAACAGTTATGCAATCTATTAAAGTGGTCCGCAAAAGAGTCTTAGAAAACAACATAATGCATTGATGCATACCTAATAACCTAAAATTGATATGGACACAAAATAAGGGATGTGTTTAAGAAATAGTTGTAGAATCCAATTGAGGATGTGTGTGTTGCTACATAAATTTTGTTATTCATTGATGAGGTAATTTTGTTTAGAAATGGGATGGTAAGAGAAGAACTCATGAATTGTTACTAAAAGAAGATTCCTACAAACTAAATAGTGCTACAAAATAAAGATAAACTTAGGGAATATTTCTTAAATCTGCCAAGAAGTACATACGGGTTTAAAGGATACACGAGTTAGATCCTTCACTAGATATGCCTAGAACAACCACCTCAAGAATTATTGCATCTAACCATGGTGAATATCATTATACATAAGTATAGCTTCTTCTCCAGGGCCATTGACTTGTTGGATGATTACAAGCACACAACCTCTTACAACACAAATTAAGATGAGAATAAGTGAAATTTTAGATTGTAAATGTATAACTAGATACATAAATATGACTGTACTGAGTATGACTATGCTGCTAATTTGATTGAAGAATCTAAGGTCTGTTTACTTTTGCTTTAACCCTCTCTCTCAAGGTACTACGTCAATTGTTTACCAAGTTGACTTGACCCTTCGACGACAAGATCAAACCTAAAAGTATCCAAGTATAAGGCCGATTCAAAATAATGGTTATGATTATTTAGTGATGTTATCTCCTGTACATTATTTATTATTTTGTTATTGTACATGAAATTTGGTGAATCAATGGAGTGTTAAAATTGAAAGAGATGAAAGTTATGTTTAATTTTTATTGCAGTTTAAAATTTAAATTGATTTTAGTAGTATTATTCTGGAACTTGTTTTATATTTATGTTCATGCATTAAAGTTTATTTCTTATGTTAAAAACTTTCATAACCCAAAAAATTTAACATGGTCAACCTAAACACATAGCTTCCAGGTCCATAAGGGAGTGCCAAGAGCATAGTCAAAGTTGGCCTCAAAGCCCTCCAAACAGGCCTCTGAATGATAGGTTCCCTGCATTGTCCTGGCTATGTCAAAACACAATAAGCCACCTCAGTAGAAGAATGATGGATGGGAGGTTGATGCACATAAGACCAAGTCTCCAACTAAAGGCTAGTGCCAGTGCAGGTCACTCAAGTCCAGTCAAACAGCAACTAAGAGATTAGGGTGGATTAGATGGGAATAGAATGCAACGCTTTTTATAGCGAATGAACAACAAGAAAACTTAAAAGCATTCTAAAACAATAGAAAAACTCCTCGACATAGCAATTTAATCCAAAGTGATTTGCATGCAGAGCTTCTGAGCTTTAGGGTGTTTTATTTCCTTTTTCCAGCAGTAAGGATGACTTGGTTGGAGGCGATGAAAGTGTTGAAATTTGTAGCGAGGAAGGTCTTCTACATTGCTTGGTGTCTAGGCATGTAGAAAGGACCTAGGTGACTCTCCTAGACATTTAATTTAATGTTATAAAGTGAATGTGAGTATTTTGTTAAAGTGTCAGTGAAAATGATTTCATTTCACAAAAGTGTAATTTATCTCACCCATGGAAAGTGAAGAGTCACTTGGGAGGTGAAGAGACAAAGTAACTTGGGAAAGTGAAGAGAGAGTCATTCTCACAATTAATAAAAACAGAAGTAGGAGAGTTTAGACACACACAAGTGAATGAGAGAGGTGAGAGCTGAAGAAAAGAAGAGTGAGGAAAAGACTACAACTAGAAGGGACGAGGCACAAATTGCAAGGTGTGGAAGAGGCACTAATCCCAAGAAAGAGCAAGGATAGAAATCACAGAAGTAGCAGCTGGGCATGAAAATCAAGGCAAAGAAATCATTGTCTGTACAACAACATATGGTCTGTTCTGTATAGCCACATGTGTGAGAGAAAGAAGGGCCATACTGAATGAGTTTCTCACTATTGTTGGGCCATACTGCTTGTGCACTGTTTGGTACTATTGGGCATGAATTTCGAGGCTAGAATTTATTGCCATGGAGGCTGTACTATTTGTGGAGGTCGTACATCTCATTCTGGCACATTTTTCTAGGCTGGTAAAGATTTATATTTGTTGTTTCCAGATTTCTTTTCGGTGGGCTGAGCATAATAAAATCTCTCTCATGGACAAGTTTCCCTTTGGGGTTTTTCCAGGGGCATTGCCCAAACATCTTGTGTTAAAATGACTGGTTGAATGTGGTTGTTTACTATTTATGTTTCCGCTGCATATAAGTTATATTCCAGTGTATTTGCAATTATCATATTCAACAGTTAATGGTGAATGTATTTAATTGTTGAGGGTAAATTATTGAGATTATAGATCAGACCTGGGGTTAGAAAACTAACAGAAAGTTATATACAGATTTGAGAAATAGTTTATGGGTTGGACAATAATATTCTGTGGGTAGTGTTGTAGCAGCAGACCACTAAGTTCTTTTCATCCTCCAGATCTCAAACCACTACGTCCACTGTAAGAAAGGAGATCCATGGTAGCATTTCACCCGTGATTCGCTATGAAATAATTAATTTCATGGTTAAAATGTGATTTGGTCCAATTATGTTTTATTTTAGCTCCTTGAATCCATTGGTTATCACTAATTAAATTGCGTTGCAGTGTTATGGTTAGTTAGGATGGGCATTCAGCTCACCCTTTTTCTGTTATTTTGTTGTTACAACTGTCTACAGAATCTGATACCAACCAAGTTTAATCAAATTCATTTTAGGTATTGAACTATTTAAGGGCAGCAAAAGAGTGGATCTTTTGTATGCCGATGATCATCTTGTACTTTGTGCAAATTTGTTGATTAGATGGAAGCATTCACCTTTTTGGGACACCCCGTGAGACTAGAAATAACCATTCCAAATGGAGAGGCTTTCTAGATGTAACAAGGGTCATTTTTCCTAAAGTTATTACACAAATCTGTCATGCAATTTGGCATAAAAGCAGATCCCCAGACTTGTGATCTCTTTGGTCATGATTCTCTACAACAAGATTATCTATAGGGTTGGTACCAAGATGAGAAACACAAACTGCAAAAACACCAACATAAGATTCAAGAAAGGGTGACCAATATCACCCACACTCTTTGGACTTTATATTAATGAACTCAAAAATTGGATTTCAAAGCCCACAGGGCGCTGTAGGTGGTTTCCTTTTTTACGGGGTTCCATTAAAAAAAAAATGTGTGGACATCATTGTCTTTCAACCCATCTTTCAGCTTGAACCTGACAACAAAATCAATGTTGTCTCAAGGATAACCAGTATTAACCACCTTAGTAAGACAATGTTTCCAACTTCAATTTCAAGATACTAAAGGTAAGATTTGTGTTTTTCACACTTGTGACAACTCTCTTTTACAATTGAATAATTTGAGGGCCATACCTTCAGCAAACAGGACACAACCACATTGAGAGGGTACTCATTGAGTCATTACCATGCTCTCAAAACATATTCAAGAAAAGAAAATAGTCTTGCATGGTTGCACTCTATCATTTTGGTTGAGTACAGTGTCTACCCCCTCCCCATTTCCATGGCTTCCCATGCCATGGATACTCCATGGGGTTCGATGTTTGGAAAACTTAAACTCAAGTTGTAATAGACATCCATACCTCGCCCTCCAATTCTTATGCAGCTTTCTGCCAAGGTATAATTAATAGCTAGATTTGAGAGGCCTCTCCCCTCATTTCTTCATCAACACCCCCAACTCACTAACATAAATATTAAAGGAAGTACCAAAATAGAGATATAAAAAGCATACTCAAAGGCCACATGGACTGAGCATACTCCAAAACTCTTATCATTACTTCCACATCTACATCCACTTCAAGGAAGGCCTTGTTTGTACTCTAGGAGCTAACAAATTGCAATTACCTTAAATCCTGAGAGTCCCTTTAGCCTAGCTTCGGGATTACAACTTAATTCCCATCAGCTACACATGGAAACAGATAATAAACTTCTAAGGAAGCATCCAACTTATAGACTGTATCCAGAAACCCAAGTCAAAACTCAGTTTCATCTTCAAATGCCGTATTTATCATGAAATCTATGATCCTAATCAATACAAGTGTAGAGACTCCCACATCTCCTTGATAATTTTCACATAGTACAAAGACCAAATATGTAGCACAAAGAATATGAGAGACATATCTTGTCAGCCAATTGATTCTAATCTGATTTCCTCTTGTACTCAGATTGGCTGTACTCTTTTAGTCCCATTGACCTAATTTTGTAGTCATTCGTTGGACATTAACAAAATTATCTTATCTTATATTACTTCTACTTCTAAATGGCTCCAATTACAAGAGGCAGCATGAGTAAATCAGAATCTCCAACACTAGGTTAGACAGGCAATGCAGAATACAACACACATAACTGGTGAATGTCAGGATTCAGGAATCTCATCACCCACTTCATCTTGGCCTTGGATGTCAAAAATGATGACAATTGACAACATTATTGGTTTAGGGATTCTATCCTTGATGCCCTTCGAACCCTCCTCATCCATTTTGTTCTTTTCTGGCTTCCTGTGATTTGATTGCATCTCTTTTGGCACTATTTGTATTCTTTTATTTCTTCTACAGTTCTCTGAGAGATGCTTTAGCACTCTCAATATTCACTTGTCTTTGTAATTTTTATAGTCTCTTTGGAAAATTATGGCCACTAGAGGACATTAATATATAATTTAAAATTAAATCAAATTCCCTACCTCCATAAACCTAAGTAGAATTACTGAGATATACAAAAATAAAAAGCCATATGAATGGCTAAGTACTAGAGGGAAAGCATTGCAGTCACCTTATTCTTATAATTGCCAAAACTTGTGGTTTAATCTGATCATACAAAAATTATTAAATTGATCACTTTAATTATTTTTCCAATACAAATAAATGCATATTCAAATTAAATGCAGAATCTAGATATATGCTAATGTTTATTTTCTTCAGAGACACTCATAACCTTGTACATTACTCTTGTTAGAAAACCATCTGGCCAGAACCACTGGAACAAGAAAGACCAAGAAACTACAATATATAAAACATACAAAATTGGTGGGCATGAAGAGGGCAGCAGAATTTACAGCCAATGAGATAAGAGTGATCTATCCAAAATTTGGAAAACGTCTAAATTTTGATATATTATACCTGTTGAGACAATATAAGTCAAATAAACATAATTGAAAATTGTTTAAACCAGCAAGAAACTACAAAGTGACAAAACATAGCATCACAACAGGCCAATGTTTAAAGCAAGTTGCACATCTACCAGATTCAATTCACAATGCAACTCTAATGTGTAATGTCGAATTTGAAATAATATAAAATGAATTCAATAACTAAAAACATAATTGAAAATTGAGATATTAGTGTGGAATCTAATAGAACATTATTGCTTACCAACACCTCTCTTGCTATAGGAACGACACGAGGGGCATCTCGAATATATTCTTCCATTGTTACTAGAAATGACTGAGGTGGCTACATCAGAGATTGAAATGCAATGAGTTTATGTAGTTCAGAACATGCATTAAACTAAGTTTCTGTATGATCCACTAATAGCTTATACAACTATCAATTTGTTCCCATCTAAATTTACAGAGAATGTTTCAGATGGTTCAAATACCTGACCCAATATTGGGAACTAGAAGTTTCAGGCAAGTTCTAGGCCTTTGCAAACTTCATAAAATTCAGACAGACACTCCGCCTGCATGCAAAACCTACACCCATTATAATGATGAAGGCTGAAAAATAATCTATTAATTCTTCTGTTTAGAAAGATGCATGATGTGTCTAACTAATTGTTTAAGCAGTTGCACTCCACTGTCATACAATATGATTTTATTTGATAATGTCAAACTTAATTGTAGCTTAATATTAACAGTCAAATATCTATAACTAATCAGGTAGCACATATAACTCTTATAGCCAGTTTATTGGCCAATATACCAATTTGACAAATAACAAAAATTAGACAAAAAAGTTCAAAAAAAAAAACCAGAAACAATAGATACCTATTGACCATCCTTCCTATAAATATCAAGGGCTTTGATGGCTTCATGTCTTGGCATCTCAAAAAACTAAAATCAAATATAGGTATCAATCAAAACATATCCTCAAGAAGAAATCCACATACATCTTGTACAAAGATAAGATTGAAAAACTTAAGATAAATGAGACCATAAAATGCAATCAATTATACCTTGTCCACCAGATTAATAATACCATCATTGATTGCACAATAAATATTAAAGCTTTCCTTCAAGACCTACAAACAAATGAGCAAGCAACTAAACAGCAATGTAAAAGCATACAGTAAATGTAAAATTGGCAATTCCATCCCTAAAATACATCATTTCTGATTACTTGCAAGTTGTGGTTAATTCACTTGGATAACATGCATCGCTAATTCAATCTCAGAAAACTCAAACATCCATATTTAAAACACAAATTTAACTAACTCCTAAATCCCTATTTTTCACATTGCTAAAAATGACAGACAACTCCTAGGTAGTGACAAGTACTGGCAATTTAAAATTTCATTTCATACTGTCTTGTCATCCAAATATCAGTCAAGACTCTAGAAAAAACATATTTTCATCAATGCAAAAATGTAGACTATAGGATGATCAGCAAAACAAAGAGAATGAACTTAAAACTTACCAATTCCAAGGCATATTGAATGACATAATTGCCAACAACTGCTCCCTCTCGCTGAAAACAATGGCTTAAATGTAATTAAAGAAATCACAACACCATGGCAACATACTAAACTGGGTAAAAATTGTTTGAGAAATGTCCATAAGAAGAATGCAAATTTTAAAAGAAGCACACAAGAAATAGTGCAGTTATTGATAAATTCCACTAATTGTTAAAAACTCAACACTATCACACAATACCTGGCAACCAACAAGGCTGTAGAGTAATTGTTGCAAGGCAGGAAGATGCTCTAACAAATCCTCATTATCCAAGTCTCTTGTTCTACTATGACCCTGTGAACAATGGTAAAACAATAAATATATCTTCAATGTGATCAAGAAAGAGAAAATTAAATATAATTTACATTAAATCCTACATATGCCGCATCACTGCATACCTTATCCTGTCCATTTCATGCCTTTGATGGTAACCGCTCAGCTTCTACATCATACTTCAAAACTTTATAGCACTCCACACGTACTTCCAAGAATAATGCATATGTGCGAACCCATGCAGAGCAGTCCCAGGATGCAAAGAATAACAAACAAATTGCTACAATATCAATATCAATAGTATAACTGCGATACTTCCCATAGTCATTCGTATACATATAAAGAAGGAAATCAATGATCAGATAACAGAAAATAATCCTGGATTTGCATCCATGGAAATATCATTTATATCATATTATAAAGTGTTTGTAACTTTGTGTTATGGTGGAAATTTCATCTTGGTTTCCATTAATTTACATTAGTGCACTTTAATGTTGAAGTTGAGTTTCAATTAATTTACATTAGTGCACTTTGATGTTAAAGTTGAGTTTCCTCCTATGATAGTTAACATTTATGCCAAAGCTATTCTAGGGTTATTTCCCACTCTTAACAACTATATACATGAGGCAACTCAACCTCAATTTGATTATCAAGCATCAAACATGATCATCCTATATAATGTATCAGGTTGATTAAATATCTGATCTACTTTCTCCGAAGGTCCCACAACCCATGGTTTATCTGGAAGCAGAACATGTTTTGTCACTTTTCATTGTGACCACAACTTTCCATGCTGTTTGCAGCCCTCTTGCTGTTTGTTTCAGTCTGATTCAAGCAATTTACTTGGCGTGATTCACCTCTTCAATGAATTCACAACAGATTCTAGGGATCTTCTCTGCTGACTTCATGTTTATGTTCAAGATGCTACAGATTCGCCCCTCCCTCCTACATTCTCCTTGAGTGAGCTAAAGCTCACCTTCCTCAGCAGGTAGATACAGCACAGCCCATCCCAAGTTTGCCTCTCTCCTCATGCATATAACAAACCCATAAGTTAGGGGTCTAATTTTTTCTTTTTTGTGTTTTTTTGAAGAAAGACTCAATACTGTTCCAGTTCACTTTGATTTTCAAGGACTCCTATAGGAGAGTTGGTAAGTTTGTGTGAAGGAGACCCAAATTCAAATCTTCTCCACTACCATATTACACTAAAAAACTAGAGAGTGAATATTTATTTTGATACAGTGACTTCTAAGTTCTATATTTTAAAAAGAGCAGGGTCCTTTTATTTATGTCACTATACTTTTGTGCATTACCTTCTCAAAGGGCGGCAGAGCACATTTATTTATGCACTATCATTCCTAGTGGGGGCACTTGCACTCTGTGTGTCCCACTTCAATACGTGGGGTTTGTTTAGTCTTGATAGCAGTGTTTGGATCATATTTTTCTATTTACTTCTACTATGGCTGATTCTGATGAGGAAGAAATACTTCTTCTGAAACATCGTGAGGAAAAAAGAATTGCTCCAGAAACACTAATTAGAGGGTTTTCCAACATCCTTGAGTGTTAGAGGATGTCTTAGTGAATCGGCCTTGAATTTTTCCTAGACTTACACAGCCTCACCTTCTCAACGCTGAATTTAAAATCCCTAGCAAGCTATAATAAGTATACGATATAAGCGAAAAACCCGTGCTCTGCAAAACTATAATGTAAAGAAAGCTAATAGAAGCGAATGTAGTCCCACCACAGAAAGTAGAAAGAAATATGACTGGTAAAGAAAGCTGATAGAAGCTAACGCACTCCCACTACAGAAATTAGAGAAAGAAATATGCGCAGTGGAAATGTATGAGAATCTGTAAACATTCACACAAACCATAAAAAGAAACCATATCTAGATTTCAAGGCAGAGTAAAACACAAGCATAAAGGGCAAGAACTCACCTTTCTTCCTCCATTGCCAAGGGAAAAATCTCGTTCATTGGACAACAGAAGAGACTCTACAGTATGTGCAGCCCTTAGGGCCTCCTCTCTAGCCCTCAGCTCATCAATTCTCTCTGTAGTGAATGGATATCCCTCAGCACCATATTCTTCAATGATCTCTACACCTTTAGTGGTTATAGCTTTGCCCTCCTTGTCTAAAAATACCAAGCACGAAATGCCATCGACCTGAAAGGCTTGGTTAAGTTTCTTCCTTGTATTTTCATCTGAGAATGGTAGGGGAAGCCATGGCATTGTGTGGTGGTATTCCTCGAATGACTTCTCATCACGATCTGCAGAAATGAAGATGATCTCAAAGTCCCCCTTCTCCAATAACTTATTATAGATTTCAGTCAAGACGAGGGTGAAATATCTACACGGAGGGCACCAATGGGCAGAAAAGTATAGAGCTACATATTCTTCCTTGTATTTTCATCTGAGAATGGTAGGGCAAGCCATGGCATTGTGTGGTGGTATTCCTTGAATGACTTCTCATCACGATCTATAGATATGAAGATGATCTCAAAGTCCCCTTTCTCCAATAACTTTTTATAGATTTCAGTCAAGATGGGGGTGAAATATCTACACGGAGGGCACCAATGGGAAGAAAATTATAGAGCTACATATTTCCCTGCTAGTTCTTTAATGCTCACCTGTTGATTACATTGGATTCAATTCATGAATGCAATTTTCGACCAGAATGAACGAAACCACAATTGGAATATAAAAATAAAAATAAAAATCATACCTTCTGTCCATTGTTTCTGATCAAGAAATCACGTTGATCATTGCAAAGCAAAGAGCTCAAACTCTCATAGGTTTCAGCCCCGTGGATGACTGGTGTATCCTATTCAGTTAGCTCAGCCATAGTAGGAGGCCAACAGCACACAATCTCTCGCTCTGTTTCGAATACACTTTCTTCGGTTCTTCGACTTTCTTGCACCCCGGACCTATCGAACCCTGTAACTTGTGAAGAGACAACCACCCTGAAGAGACTTTCTCTTGCTTCAAATTTGAGTATTTGTTCAGGAGTGATGTTCTCCTCTTCCCTTTCCACCTTTTTAGTAAAATGAAATTACACTATACTCCTCATGCTAACTACAATAATCATACTCACAATACTTCTCTCTTGTTTCAGGAATGGCATCAATCTCAAATGGTAAACAGATCAACAATTTTTTTTTTTGAAAAATCTTTCTTCAACTACTTTATCGTTTTTTGGGACTCCCACTACCTCTGCAATCAATTCGATCCCAAATCTCAACAATTCCAGTAATGGGATGTCAAGGCATTATTAGACTCGGCATAGGAGAGTGAAATTTGAATGTCCCTGGGCGCGTGGCAGATTGGATAGAGTTTTATGATGATAAATGCAAATATTGCACTAACTTATGGTTGACCACTTCAGTTTGACCATTACTCTATGGATGAAAGGAGTGGAAAAATTAAGGGTAGCTCCTAATGATTTTCAGAAAGAATGCCCAAAATATCTCACAAAAGATGAGTCGTGATTAGACATAATAATTTTGGGAAGAAAAATGGATCACCCAACAAATTAAAAGAATATACAGGCTATGTAAATAGTAGAACTAGTTTTACGACAAGGAATAAACTTATCCATTTTATTTAGTCTATCAACAAACACAAAAATGCAATCATGGAAATAAAAAGTGATAGGAAATATACTATAAAGTTCCACGGAAAGTATTTCTAAAGTATGGGTGTGAATGTGTAGGAGAAACTCAAACCATGATTCCTATTAGTTGGTTTCGAGTGACAACAAACTACACACCACCTCATAAAATGAAAAGCATTTGGTTTCTTGTGATTCCAATAGAAAAAATGATAAAGATGACGACGCGTCTTTTTCTTGCCAAAGTGGCCACCATAGAAGGAATATTATCCCTATTTCATTAAATAGGATAGGTGATCATGAGGTACAAATAAATTTTCAAAATTGTACAATAATCCTTCTTTGATATGAAAATATTACAACATAACTATATTTTATAAGGCTGAATGCCGTAGACTCTAGTAAATGTTCCCAAAATCAAAATCATTTGGATACTATGGATCTTACATATTAAATACCATATGTGAAGTGGTGACAACAATTAAGAAATGAAAGGAAGGCAGCTAGATCAAATAGTCAACCATCAAATTTGTGATTACCTTCTTGTACTTGATAACCAAATGACATTGTTGCAAATAGAATGTGCTCTTCATATGAAAAGCTTCTTCAATTTTTTTGGGAATTCAAGAAATTTCAAGGTACATGATCAATATGCACAAATGTTTCTTTTCCCATGAGATAATGTCTCTAGTATTTGATAGCTTCAATTAATCCATACAAAACTTTATCATAAATGGATTAGTTTTATTTGGATTTTGAAAAAGTGTGTAAATGATAGGTTGTTGGATAACCATTTTGCATCAAAATTGATCCAACTGCAAATTGTGAAGAAACAATCTCAATTTCAAATCATTGTGAGAGATGAGGAAAAACAAGTATAGATGCATAACACAACTTTTGTTTCAAATAATTGAAATCATGACAATTACCCTATGTCCACTTTAAAACAACATTTCTTTTTTTCATTGATGTAAAGGAAAAGAAATTTTTGAAAACCCATAGATGAAGTCACAATTTGTGAAAGGAAATATATGCCTATCTTTCATTAACAGACACATAAGATTATATAGATATACATCATGCAAACCAATTTAACAAAAGAGGACACACTATCCTAAAGGATAGCAAGTTCCTACAATAATATAGCTAGTTGTTAGAGATAATATTCTAACTACTCCATGAGAATATGAAACTATATCAACTACTCCATGGGAATAGGAAACCAAAAGAATTTCTTACACAAAATCCACAATAATGTATGCACAATTAATACATATAATACAAACCAATCATATGCTAAAAATATCTATCGTTGAGAATTCCTATAAAAAATAAACATCTTAATGGAGAAATTTAACTTGTTCAATACCTAGGTGAAAGGCATGCTGATAGAAATTCCAGCACAAATGGATGTAAGATGAGTAAAAGTCTCATGAGGTGGATGAGTAAAAGTCCCATAAGATATTGGAAGCACAAGGTGTGAAACTAGTTATAAAATTATAAAATTTTAAAGGGATAGTGCAAGCTAATGATTCCCTCTAATGACTCATTAGCTGCAATGGAAAATTGATAAAGAAACAATACATTGAAGAGGATAAATGTTATAGGTACATGCACACCCTATTATAACAGTGTAAAATATGAAACATAGGAAATCGAATTGGTATAAATAAGAGAATTTCACTTTCTTCTAGCATTAATACATTATTTTACTCTAAAAAATTATTCATATCTTCATGTTAACGATGTGGTTTAGTATTAAAATAGTGGAATCTCTTGAAAAAAATGTACACTTGTACATAACATATGTTTCTTATACGCCACTGTTTTTCCATATTTTTTAATGTTGATTTTTTATATTTATTTAAAAATAATAATGTTAATAAATCCCTAAAATAAAGAGGTCAACTGTTTAGGACGTGTTTGAGGTCTTAAGATAACCAATCATATTGTTGTGTGTGTGAGGAAGCCTCCATATATACTTGTGCACCATACAATTGATTTTCCAAATGGGTAAGGCATTAAAATGTTATAGTAGAAATAAAAGACATATGTATTTTAGAAATATGATATATGTACAAGTAAAAAGCAATTTTTTTCTTAAAAAACATCTCTCTCTCTCTCTTTATATATATATATATATATATGAAACTCTATAAGTGTGTAAAGTTTCATAAGCAATGAATATATGGTTCATATTTAAAAGTGATTGAAAATGACCTTAAGAATAGGGAGCTTGGAAATGGATTTGGTTTGTTTATGCATCCCAAACCAACAAGTTTCCATCACAAAGTTAAAACTAAGTGGTCTAAATCAAACAACTCATCCAACACGTAGGTGAATAGAGGAAATACCTTAGATTTTTTTGAATTTGCAAACATGAACACACATTAATAACACACTTGCATCCGTTCCATACATTTTACTCAGTATCCATTTTCATATTCGTATTCATAAACCTTCAATAATATTCTAAGAAACTAGTTTTCAATCTTTGATGATCGTATTCATAAACTTTTAATAACATTTTAAGAAACCAGCTTTCAATCTATGATGATCGTCAAAGATTCACAACCATCAAAACTTTTGTGTTGTGGTATTATAACATGTGTCATTCGATATTGAGCCTAAGGGGATTTGTTTAGGGAGCCTTAAGGGTGTTGTATATCTCCACAAACTAATGTCAATGGCCTTAGGAAGTTGTTTCCCTACCACGACTATGGTTAAGGCCTCAATACCCATCCATGGTGCATGGAACATCTTAATGGAACTCATATATAGCTCCTAGGGTAATGACCCCCCATTAGGGGTTTGTATTGTTGTGTCTAGGTTTTGTTCATGGAACTTGAGCATGAGAATTTTCAATTAAGGCCTAAATCCCTTTTTTAGTCCACTGACGATGTTCCATAGTCCAAAGAAATTTCCACTAAACAAAACTTACCCTATCCCACTCGAAGTCCTTCATAAAACCACAACAACTTATTGATTTGATGGTACAAGGAATCATTGAAGGCTCTTGAGTCTAAGAATATTCAATAATGTCCTTGAGGTTCTTATTTTCCTTCCTCGACCATGTTCAAGGCCCTATTCTCGATCCTCGATTTGTGAAAAATATTAATGACTTATATATCAATATTAATGCTAAAGACCACTGTGAGAGGTTTTATGTTATGGTTTGCAAGTGATGTTCATGATTATTGAACTTGAATTGTGGAATTTAGGGAACTATTCCCATTATTTTCCTCGTATTACATTGGATAGACCTATAAACACCACGTGGGATTCACCTTGTTGAGCAACATCTTATCACATTCATTCATAAAGGGGGATTTTTAATTTTGAAAAATAAGGTCAATATATTGTAGGTATTGTGGGCGGGGAATAGGTTATGGGGGATTATAGGTATTAGGGTTTATAGGAAACCTTTGCAAATGGTGTTGTGGCTAAGGAGAAGATCCCTGATTATCATAGGTTGTGGGATGATTTTGTGCAGGAGGAGACCCGCATGGGTCAAGGATCAGGCTCATCCAACAGTGCCCCACATATTGTGGACGAGGAGGCTCCAGCCTTGAAAGGGAAGAGTAAGGATAAGGAAAATAGGAAGAAGGGTGGTAATAAGATCCCAGACATGTCAAAGGTAAAGTGTTTTATCTGCCACAAGTAGGGAAACTTTTCATCCTAGTTCCCAGATAGGAAGAAGAAGAGAAACACTCATATGGAAGGTTCTGCAGAGGTGGAGAAGTTCAAAAGAAAATTCGATGAGAATTTTTGTTTGATAGCTTGCATGGAAAGTACCATAGGTAGCAGTTTTTGGTACATCGACAGTGGATCATCTAGCCTTATGACTGGACAAAATACTTTCTTCAAGTACTTGCAGGAGGGTGGAATAGGTATCCATGTTGAGTTGGGTTATGATGCGTGGTATTAGGCACAGGGAGTTGAAACTATTTCATTTCAAAGGGAGTCTCGAAAACCCCTTAGTTTTGTTGATGTATTATATGTTCTAGGATTTACCAAGAACCTCGTATTATTATCCACTCTAGAGGACAAGGGATTTCATGTGAAGTTATGAGACCATAGAGTGTATATATGGCCAAAGGGGTCAGATAGGAGCTTGGATCGGGTGACTGGGATCAGGAGAGGGAAGGTGTATAGACTACACTTTGAGCCTGCAAAGTCTCTATTCAACATCAGCAATAGTCAGGGTGAGTTGTAGCATAGGAGGATGGCACACTTACACCATGGATAACTGAGACTCTTAGCTTACAACATGATGTTCTTACATCTCCTTGCTTAGCTTACAACACGACGTTCTTTTATTACACCCCTAGGTACAATTTATAATTGTAATCAATGGGTACATATATGCTACTGCGATGAATGATTTGAAGGAGATGGTAAATATCTTGCTTTTCTTGATTTATTTTAAACTTCAGTTTTGCTAGTTTTTAATTACAATCGGTAATGCATCTATCTTGTCCAGCTTTGTGCTGCAAGGCATCTGAAAATCTCTCTAGAAACTGTGGAATACCCCTCAAAATTGGTTCTTGTAACATGCTATAAGTTCCACAAAACTCTTCTTAAAAATTGAATCAACTTTTATTTAACAGATCTCAGAATCTGGGTATTTCATGTGAAGACATAATTAAAACTTTATACAATAGTCTATGTGTTACGAGAACTTGTCCAAATTTTAAATATTCTTTTGACCATGATATATGTGATATAAATGTCGTTTCAACTTTCGATGGTTCCTTCATAACATTATTTCTTTGATAAAATCAGTTTAGCTATCGTTGATTTAAAGGTCATTTCTAGTTACATCTTACCCTATGCTCTATGGCCAAAATGTGTCGATATGTTTTCATATATTTCTATTGGGGATTATATATTGTATTTAACTTTCATTATACTGTAATATAAGCATGAAAAACAAGTTTGTTTCCTTTTGGTTTAATTTTCTCCTGTGTTTGTCTTCAGTGGTCATTGTAGGAAGCACCACAGGTCCACAGTGGTAGTAATTGTCCTTCTCTACTATTGTTACCAAAGGTACCATTGTGAATTCAAGATGAGGAGAAGCACAAAAAGCTTGCTTTTTACCCGTGGAGGTTCATTAAATATTCCAGTTTATACGTAGAGAGAAATGGAAACATCCACAAAAGGATTCTCTGATAAAGAGAGACTGGCACAGGAGGTTTTAGAACAGTTCATTAATGAATTCTTCTCAGCAAAGGTGTTGTTGTAGTGAATAAGATAATGAATAGAGATACCTAGGGAATAGAACAAGTACTGAATGAAATCAGGCTTCTGACAAGTGTATATCACCCAAATCTGGTTACACTATTAGGTTGCAGTCTTAAGAAAGGAGAACCCATTCTTGTTTATGAATTTATGCCCAATGGTACACTTTCTCATTTTTAACTTTTAGATAGTGTTTATAATTTGCATGTTCTTTTTAAGGTTGTATTTGAACGGATAGCATGGTAGGATTATCATAAAATAAAATGGCAAATGATTATTTTCTAGATAAAAATCCAAAACCTTGTAAATTCACGTTACCTATGAGATAATCCTAAAGTATGTTGATAATATTCTTTAACTTTTCCCCAAAATCTTGTAAGCGTCTTAAAAATTGTTGTCTCCATTTATTTCATCCCCACAAATTTCATGTTTTCTTGTCATTTATAAAAATAGTTATATTTTCTAAGATTGACCTCCCAAAAAAGTTTATATATGTTAAAAAGACATTCATGTATATGTAAAAAGAGTAAAATGTTCCAACAAAATTTGTTTAGTGTAATTTTTTTTCATTTAAGTCAAGGTTTTCAATAGACAAGATTTATTTTAAGTTTCTGCAAAATATCTGGCTAAACTAATAATCCTGGGTTACCCAAGCCAAATGCTACTGTGAAGCACTATCCATAGAATATAATTCAAGCAATGAAGAAGAATAAAGATCTTTCTTTTCCCACTATCCTGCCAATACAGTTAGTCTAGGCACCGAGAGTTATAAGTGTAAACATATAAAATGGTCTTGTTTCTTCAACAGAATAAACATTTACTAGATTGACTTCTGGATCGACTGCATCTTCAACAGGATCAACCCCATCAATACGCTATAGGCAAAGATAATATTTTATAGGTGAGTGTTGATATCTATTTTCATGAGTCTCAAAAACAGAAACTTTGCGAGAACCTCAAAAACACAAATACAACGATGAAACTCCAACAAATTGGCAAAAAATATTGTGCCAATAGAGCCCCAAAAATTCTAATCATTGGGAATTAAAATAGGAATTAAATGCAGTTTAAATGGCATGAACCGATGTTAGGACAAAGGAGGAGGTGGCTATTAAGATGGCATGTATGTTAAAATCCTTCATCCCAGTTTTTTTTTGGTCTTTATTATGGTGAGTATACCAAGGTGTAATTATGGTGGGTATAACGAGGTGTAAGGATAAAAGGAGGTTATAGAAAGTGGTGCCTAGATGGATGATCTTTGAAAGGGTTGTTTAATTTGAACTATCCTTAGTAGCAATTCCTTACATGACATGGATGATGGATCCATCACATAACGTGAAAATCAGTTTTG
Source organism: Pseudotsuga menziesii (assembly GCA_001517045.1). Taxonomy (NCBI): domain Eukaryota; kingdom Viridiplantae; phylum Streptophyta; class Pinopsida; order Pinales; family Pinaceae; genus Pseudotsuga; species Pseudotsuga menziesii. The sequence goes on from LPNX010115403.1 coordinate 19,013, forward strand.
AAATATAAATCAATATATTGCTTGATTACAGAGTTGTTGATATTGAGTTGAATTTAACCAATGGAAACATCATTGAAACTGAGTATTATTTTCATTTAGTTTCCAGTTATATTCAACAAGAAACTGAGTATTATTTTCATTTATTTTCTAGTTATAGTCAATAAGAAACTAATTATTATTTTCATTTATTTTCCAATTATATTCAATAAGAGTTTACTTTTAAGTTAACACTGCAAATGTGGAACCTGAGTTGTAAGGGTTTTACTCACCCCACAATGAACCCACAATGCATGATGTCTGTGAGCTATGCTATTCAAATTTTTGAAGAAATTAATCCTCGTTGTTGCAACATTTCCTTTCAAATTCTGCATTCCCATACGACACATGCACCTATATGCTATACCTCCACTATTTTCTGGTGTTTTGTGTGAATTAAATGCTTCCATTGTTATGCGTCTCATCAATCATATTATTTTTCAGTTTCTTGTTTAGTAGGCTTTGCTAGTTCAAATAGATAATAAATATACCAGTGGACAAAATATGTGTTTGTAAATCACTCTGAAAACCCTTAATTGATGTTCCTCAATGACTTTTTCATGAGCAAGTGAAGACAAATAACCCACATTTGATGTATGAATCTAAAGTGTATAGACTTCTTTATGGAGGAATTAGAACTTATTTTTATCTTAAAATATCCTATTGGACTGCAAAGATTATTAACGGACTTTTTTTTTCTATATGTCTTATAATCAAGTCATTGGATTTTCTACCCACAAGCTTTCAAATGTTGTATAAATGTATTATGATGTTTTCTAATGCATCTAGAGACATGCTTCCTCCACCTATACTTGCACAAAAAAGAGATATGCTGCTATTGAATTCCCGAGACTTGGAGTTGCTAGCAAATCTACCTTGAATTGTTGGCTGGTGGTAGGTGTACTATATTCTCCATCGGCTACTGTGATTTTTCACAATTTGGCTCCACCCAAGTCTCGCCACCCTTTTTCTCATAATTAATTATGGTATCATCTCCCTAGACTTGTGGTCGGTGTGTTGTTAGTTATCACGATATGGTGTTTTTGAATCATTTAGCATCCTGGATTTTTTCAAAGATATAGTCCTCTTAAAATCAACTCAGTCTTACATGGAGCATTTTTATTTGCATTCAATCTTAAATCTTAAAATCTATCCTTGGGGACATTGCC
>LPNX010115403.1:20362-44232 GCA_001517045.1 Pseudotsuga menziesii
TGATGATGATCATCATCATCATCACCGTCATCTTTGTCATTGTCATCATGATTATCACAATAGTCATCATCATTGGCATAATCATCATCCATGTCATCATCATCACCATTGGCCTTGACATCATCATCATGATTATTGACATTTTCATCAGTTATTCATCATTACCTTCAGCATAAGAAAATAGCATCTACCCAAAATATGTGATTAGTGGAAAAGGGTCATGGAGGACACACACGATTTATGCATGACAAATAAAAAATTATTTTTTAAGATGATCAACATCATCATTCTGATTGTACTCATCATCATTTTCATTGTCATCATCACCATCATCACCATTCATTTCATTGCCATCATAATCATTGGCAATGTCGTCATTGCCATTATCCTCCTCCTCCTCCTCCTCCTCCTCATCATCATCATAATCATCATCATCATCATCATTGTCATCGTTCTCCTCATTATCAACAACATCATCATCATCATCATAACCATCCTCAATATCATAATCATTATCCTCATTTTCATCTTCAACATCTGGGTGTAAAACTGGATGCAAAAGTGGATAAAAACATGGATGCAAAAAAGGAAGCAACAAAAGTAGGCGCATAATGGGGTGCACCAAAAATATATGCAAAAGGTGATGCAAAAGTGGATGGAAAAAATGATGCAATCATGGAAGCAAAACATGATGAAAAAAGTGGCGCAAAAGTGGATACAACCATGGATGTAAAATTGGATACAAAATTGGATGCGAAAGTGGATGCAACAAAAGTAGATGCAAAAGTAGTTGTAACACCCAACGCAAAACCCAATGCAAAACCCAATGCAAAAATGGATGCAAAAAGGGATGCAATAACTGATGTAAAATTGGATGCAAAAGTTGAAGCAAAAGTGGGTGTAAAAGTAAGCGCAAAAATGGGTGTGAATTGGGACACGTTGAAAAGTGGATGCAAACATGGATGCAATAGTAGATGCAAAAAAATACGTAAACATGGATGCAAAATGGGATGCAAAAAGGGATGAAAAAAGGGATGAAAATGTGGGTGCAAAAGTGGAGGAAAAAATGGATGCAAAAATGGCTGGAACAAAACGAGATGCAAAACTAGACTCAAAACAGGATGTAAACTTTGATGCAAACCTTGGTGCACAAAGGGATGCAAAAAAAGAAGCAGAAGTGGATGCAAAAGTGGATGAAAAAAAGGATGCAAAAGTGGATGAAAAAAAGGGCGTAAAAGTTGAGGCAAACATTGGCGTAAAATGGGGCGCAACAAGAGTAGATGTACAAACTAGGCGCAAAATTAGGCGCAAAACTAGTCTCAAAACCTGTCGCAAAACCTGATGCAAAACCTGGCGCATAAATAGGTGCAAAACTCGATGCAAATTACGCTGTAATTTGCACCAGATTTAGAAAAAGGATGCAAAAAATGCCTAAAATAGCACCAACCCGTGAAATTGCGCCATTTTTTCCATAAAATGAAGAAAAATACACTGAAAAATGGTCTAGATGCAAAAAAGGATGCAAAAATAGATGCTAAATCCAGTTTTTGTTGTAGTGTCTCTACCTTTTTCTTACTTAGGATACATCTTGGGCTTGGTAATTCCTTATGTTTCCTCCATTGTCCACCCAAATATCATAACTTCTACATTTTATACTATAAGATATGGTTTATTATGAATAATATGATACATTCTTTTATTTATATGGCAAGAGTGGTGAAATAATTTCTTGATTAATTTGCGTTTAACTCAATGCTAGTTTTATATATTGTTACTAATATATTTAATAAATACAATTTTAAATTATCATACATGATATAATAATGTCATTTTTGAAAAAGTGTGCTACTAGTAGCATTAGTTTTCAATTCAGGGCTTGATTTTAAGGTTATTGTAAACAACAATAAGGATTGTTTTGGTCCATGCCTATATTTTTAACTACAAAAAAATGGTGCTACCAATAACATGTCCTTTATATTTGGGTTCATTTTTTGGTGTGTTTAAGCAAAAATATGCCTTTTTATGTCCAGAGTTCCCATTTTGAGTATAAAGTTATCGTCAAGTTGTATAACTTGTTGCATATAAAAGTGATCTATCGTGACTAAAAATGAAATCCTCACATGTTGTTGTTTTAGCCTTATTTGAGGGTTGATCTACCTTTTTATCCTTATTTTCCTTCTTCAAATGATGGTAGTCCTTTCTCAAGTGTCCCAGTTTCCGAAAATTCTAGCACTTACCTTTCATCTTTCATCCTATACACTATTATTTACCTTATTGACCTCGTTATCTAGATCAACCTTTCACAGATAGGGCCTTCACTGGTAGAATGTATGAGAGATGATTTTGACCTCAACCCTTCTCCCGACAAAGCGATTACCACATCATTTAATTTAAAAGTCCCTGATGATGAATTGGTGATAGCCATCACCAAATGATACAAGGTATCTAAGAGGGAATAGAGTAAAATTATTTCTATATCCTCATCCTATTCCTTTACACCAACAAAGACCAATTTAAGGATTAGGGTATTAAACATGTTCAAACGATTAACCACAATTTAATCCTCCTTCATCCTCAGATGATAAAGATGTTTTTTTAGGAAAACATTATTTGTTGCTAATTTAGTCTCAAGTTTATGTGCTCTTTTATTTAGAAACATTGAACAAGATAAAGTCTACTAGGAATAGATGAATTGTTGAAATTTCCTTCCTATCTAGATTTATCCACTACTTGTCTATCATGATTTATAATATTTTGTATCAATCCTTCTCAATCCTAAGGTCACTTTATCATTTTAAATGAACCAACTATCCACCTTCATATTCCATATGGATAGTTTTTTTTTACATAAAAAATCTGAATCTTGAACTTGGTTAAACCTCATGTCATTTATGTATCCCCCACCCACATAATACCCTATGCATACAAGTTTTCCATGCTCTAGTACTAGATGTTAAAAAAATATAAAACAAAAATAAAACAACAATAGGAATAGAAAAAAATATTTACGTGGAAACCATATTATTCCTAGGTAAAATCATAAAGCAAATTCATTTTGTATCTGTTACTATTAGTCAGCAAAAAACTTACAATTATTTCTTCTCTTGTGATACAATGATAGGGCTTAGCTCCCTTTTATAGAATACATATGAGGGTTTCATAAGGAACTAAAATATAGTAGAACAACTAAAAAACTTCTCTTTAGGGGATTTGTTTCAAATACCCAGAACATGTTTTCTTTTCCCCCACACCTCTGGGTAAGGGGTCATATGCAACGATATCTATGCCCTCCCCTCGTAGGGTGAACCTTCTATATTGGATAATTTATACAAACCACTTGATGGGATGGTCATGTACAACTGTGGGTGCTCGCATGAATATGGTACCCAAAACTGATGTAATAGGAGTGCATGAGTGCCAAAAATCAAAAGTGTACATGTTCTTCTAACACCATGCACATGCTTTTAGTCTCGTAATTTATGAACCTTCACTAAATCATCCACATTGGCACAAAATCATGCATACACTATTGATGTACATGTTTTACTAACTTGCACGTGTTATCAACGCACACACGCTAGTATCACATACACACTTCTCTGTATATTAAAAATTGGTCCAAGGCCCTTTTTTGCCCCATTCTACCTTGATTTTGTTGGTTGAAAACACTTCCAAATACTAATATAAGGAATGCATACATGCACCTCCACTTCCCAAGCCTCAAACACATAATTTTGGCAAGATTTCATCTATAAATTTTCATTTTTATTGGTTTTCTCAATGATTTAATAAAAAACCATTGTAAGCATTGTAAAAATTCAACCAAAACTTTAAAAAAAATCAATTTCTTAATTGCAGATTGTCTCTCATCCATCACAATGGCCAAAAAACCATAACCAAACCCACAAAAAAAACCTTGAGGATAACCCGGGAACATAAAACCCCAAACCTAATCCCGAAGCAAACATTAACCCCAAGTACAACCCAACCAAAGAAGGCCAAATTAATCAAGATTTAACCAATTAAGATCCTTTGTTCAAGGTGGCTTAGAACCACTTGGGAATCATCAATACTTTCCTTAGCCACATCCATTAACATCATCATTTCACAGTTGACAATGTTGATGGCCAATTGTTGAGGATAACCGAGTATAGGGCCAACATGAGAGTGTACTATAGAGAGAGGAAGAGGAATGGGGAGTTGGTTTGGGGGTTTAGAGAGAGAAATAGATTGGAAGTTATATATATATGAGAGAGAGAGAGATGCGGGGGAAGGGTATTTTTGGGGTGTAGAGAGACTTAGAGAGAGATTGAGAGTTAGGGGTTTATATATATATATATATATATATATATATATATATATATATATATATAGAGAGAGAGAGAGAGAGAGAGAGAGAAAGGGAAGGGTGGGGCTATAGAGAGAGCGGTGTTAGGGAGAGACTAGGAGAGAGAAAGAGGGGATTTGGGTGGAGAGGAGGATAGAGGGATTTGGAGAGAAAAATATATGAGATACAGGGGGTGGGAAGAGATATATGGGTTAAGGTTTAGCAAAAGAGAGGAATAGGGTTAGGTATAGAGGGAGATAGAAAGGGGGTGTGAGAGAAAGAGAGAGGGGGGGATTAAATAAAGAAAGGGATATATAACAAGAGGGGGGAAGAAATAAATGCAATACAACAATGAAAACATTGTATAATAGAGCATGTTATTTACTAATATATGCATGTAAGTGAATTCACACGTGCTATTAACACGTACACATTAATAACATGCATGTGTTACTAATGCACATGTGGTAAGGACACACATTCACTCCTTAATTTAAAAAAATTTGGTGGGATTTCCTTTATCCATTTTTGTGTTTAATGAGTTGGTAGGTTTGGTTACAAGTTTAGATTTCCAAACCTTATGGCTCAGACTACATTAAAGAAAAAACCATCATTTTCTGTAACTTCATGATTTTCAACCTTTATTTTGTATATGCTCCACTTGTCCACTACTAATGAATTGAACACACTTTTAGAACTCTTTGTGAAAATTCCAAATATATATATTTTTGAATAAATTTTTTTAGTGTTTTATATTCTTTTAATCATTTTTGTTTGCACTCATGTCATATTTATATAAAACATATTTCATGTATTTCATCTATAACTTTTGTCTGGATCACCTATTTTAGAAACATAAAAGAACCCGCATGACTATATTAGAAGGCCTATGCACTAAAAAAATAGATTAATTATGTTAAGGCCATGGTAGGAGGGCCTAACACTCGGCCTTTCTATTTTATGGGTTCACTGACTTCCTTTTGAAAAATATATAAAATTAACTTTGATTTTTTTTTTGTGAAATAGAGCTAGACAATACATGAAAAAGAGTAATTGACTAGGTAAAGTTTTGTTAGCATCATTACTCAATTAAATATGATACATTGGAATATGAATTAGGAATTATAGGTATTTATTCGTATCACAAGGGATTCACTTAGTGAACCGATCACATAACATGCACGAAGGTGGGATATTAAAGACTAACTTTAATTTATATATACATTGACCCAAAATACTTATTTTGAAACTCCCTCCCAATACCTAAAACCTCCCTCCCCGACCCCTTTTTATACCCCAATCCTTATAAATCCCCTACCCCAAAATCCTAAACTTTTCATCCCCCACCAATACCTACAATATATTGCCTTGATTTTTTATAATTTTAAAACCCACAATATGAACTCATGTGATAGGATATTGGTCAACAAGTGAAGCCCCAATTATTCATATCTATTTGAATACTACTCAAATCTAAGCATATATATATATATTTTTAAATGGGAGTGGGTCAGGTGGCGGCGGGTGTAGCACCCAATTTTGTGCATTCTTCCTGATATTTTTCCTTAATATAGATGGTAGGATCCTTGTTAATTCATGCAATTTTAGATCATATTTTTTATGTATACATTATCATTTTTGTGGATGGTATAACTATATGTTGAAGACGAAGTTAATCTCATAAGATTATTCTAGATGGTTGCTTGTATTGAGGATAAGATATGCCATTATTTTTTGTACAATATTTTATGTGATCAATATTACTCACATTCGGATTGTGATTCCATTTAACTAGGAGATATGGATAATGTGCGCTTTATGATTATGATCCAAGAATTTTCTTGATTAATTAGCCTAATGTTTATTTATGGTGATTGGAGGATTTATGAGTATGACCCATGGTTTTCCATGGCTAGTTGGTTAGTGATGTAATGTGATGTCTTTGGGAAAATAACAAGTTTGTTATAGGAATGATGAAGTTCAAATTTATGAACCCAAGAACCACATTAACCTTGGTAAAATGTTGGGACTAATCCAAATGAATATTAATAATGTAGTGGAAATCATCACCAAGGAAAGGATGTTTTCTCAATGAGGATATTCAACCTAGAAGCTAGTAACTTGTGAGGCCTAACTAGTAGCAAAATATTGGTATACAACATTTAAAATATGGTTCTTAAGTTGATTTATGGTCTATGGCCCAAGAATAATGAGTTTAACTTACTAAACACCCGTCGTATGACACAGATATTCATTAAAATCATCTAACCTCAGGGCTTAAACCTATTTGAATGTGTTAATTACTCTTTAAGAAGAGTGGGGAAAGGAGAAATAAATAATTAGGAATATAATATATTAAATTTACATTATCAAGAATATAAAAGAAAAACACTACTAATAAGGGTCTTGTGTTTTTTTTCGTTAATGGTTGTTATCTTAAGAAAGGGGGACTATTACGACCTGTGTTGGAATTTTGAGTAGTTTGTGTAAATTAGAAAATCCATAGGATGATCAGGATGGATTGAACCTCACTTTGAAAGAATAATGAATGAGGAAGAAGGATTTCAATGATATAATTATCAAACAATCATGGTCAAATTATGCAGACAAGAGGCAAAAATTTCACAGCATAACATTAATATGATAATCATTAATCTGTATGAAATGCATCATTGATACAATAGAGATATTTTGAATCGTATAGGATTGATTTGAATCTCATGACTTGGAATGACTCCCAACATCACTAACCATGGGAAAATCACCACTAAAGGCTCACTGGTGTAACTATGGACAACTGAAACACTGCACAATTAGTTAACTAACCAAGGTAGGTGAGAAAAGGCACCCATATCCTTAAATCATGCAGACATGGAACTAGAATAACTGACGATTAATTGAATGTGGTCCATCGCAACACAACTTAACACAAACTAGGGTGAACAATTCGTGGGACTCCCATGACTTAGTGTGGGCTCCTAAAAAGTAGGGATTGGTCTTTGAAGCTCCTAAAGTCATGCAAAGTGGCGCATCAAGTGGTAGCTGGGCCCCAAATAAATTCTCCATGGAACTAATGAAGTGGAAACATATTCCTAAAGCAGGAAACTGACATTTAGACTATGGTAGACAAGCCTGATTGAAATAATCCTAACACCCCTCCTTAATCCAAACTTGGACAACCTGGGCCCTGGTAACTGGGATCAAATGTCACCGATACAATATAATGCAAAAATTAACTACTCAATAAACCAAGGAAATGTGGAAAACCTCATTGGAAATCCTCCCCTGAAAATGAACAGTGAACCAGGAACTAGAATCTGAATCAAACCTTTACACCAACAAGAGTTATGAGATAAAAAAAACTATTTTCAGTGAAATGTTTTATGAATATATCTGCAACCTACTCCTATCTAACCCTCTATAGGGAAGTAATGCAAGATGATATTATTACTATGCACTAGTTCCTGAATGTAGTGCATATGGAGTGTGTTTGGTCCATTTCTTTTGTACTAAATCACTGGAAATTTTAATTGCACTTTGATTATAAAAAAAAATGAGTGCTGAAGTTGAAGTGTGAATGCAAAACTATGTTAGAATCCCATGTATCAAAACTGCTTGAATATCTGCATTTACATGCCCTTGATACTTTGCTTTTGCTAAATATAGAGAAAGAGTTGTTTGCTTTTTTCTTAAACAACAAATTGGTCTAGATGCCAACATGAAACTAATGAAGTGAAAAGTGGTGCATTAAGTGGTAGGCGGGCCCCAGATAAATTCTCCATGGAACTAATGAAGTGGACACATATTTCTAATCTAGGAAACTGACATTTAGATTATGGTGGACAAGGGAGGATTACAATAATCCTAACACCCCCCCTTAATACAAACTTGGAAAACCTATGCCTTGGAAACTAAGACCAAAGGCCACCCATACAATATAATGCAAAAACGTAACTGCTCAATAAACCGAGGAAATGGGGAAAATCTCATGGGAACCCTCCCCCTCAAAAATAACATTGGACTAGGAACAAAAATGAATCAAACATTTACACCAAGAAGAGCTGTGAGATAAAAAAAATATCTTTTTAGTGAAATATTTTGTGAAAACTTTCGCAACCTACTCCTCTATAGGGAAAATATGCATAATGATAGTCTTACTATGCACTAGTTCCTGGATGTAGTGCATATGGAATTCTATGTGTTTGGTCCATTTCTTATGTACTAGATGAATTGAAATTTTAATTTCACTTTGATTATCACAAAAAACTCATGGTAAAGGAGAAGTGGGAATGCGAAAATATTTCAGAATCCCATGTAGCCAAACTACTTGAATAATTGCATATACATCCCCTCAATACTCTGATTCTACTGAAGATAGAGAAAGAGATTCTTGCTTCTTGTTTGAATAGCAAATTGGTCTAGATACCAACATGAACACAAATCATAAAGTAGATTTTATGTTGGTATTGTCTCCATCTGAGTGTGAATCAGTAAAACCAATAAGATATAGTTGAGAACTAGAAGAATAGTGAATCCCAAACTCTCTAGTACCATATACATAATGCAAGATGCACTTTGCTTCCTTCCAATTCGACTCATGTGGCTCATGTATGAACCTAGAAAAATCACTAGCAACATATGACAAGTCCGGTCTTGAATGAGTAAGGTACAATAAGCTACCAATCAACTATCTATAGAGAGTACTGTTAACCACGGGTGTAGAACCACCTTCTTCAAATTTGATTCCAGATAGGAAGGGGAAATATGTTTCTTTGTAATCATTCATATGGAACCTCTTGAGAAAATAACCTATGTATTTGTACTAAGTAATCATGATCCCTGAAGATTTTTTATTCACTTCAAGGCCAATAAATTGCCTCAGCAACACTAGATATGTCACGGAGAATGCCTTTCTCAAATCCAACTTGATATCTCTTAATACAGTAGTTGAACCACTAGTAATGAGAAATTCATTCACATATAGGACAATCAAAAGTAAGCTACCTCCCTTTTGTTGCATGTAGACATTGCACTCAGACATGCATCTTTCGAATTTCTATGATAGTAAGAAGGAATCCATCTTGTCATACCATGTCATTGGGGCTTGCTTGAGCCCATACAGATTTTTCCTTAATTTGAAAGCCAAGGAGGAATCTTCAGTGTACCCCTCAGGCTATCTCATGTAAATCTCTTCTTCCAGGTCACCATGGAGGAAGGCAGTCTTCACATCCATGTGATGTACCTCCCATTTCTTTCACACTCCAATGACCAAAACCGGCCTTATGAAATCCATTCTTGCAACATGGGAAAATGTCTCATTGTTGTCCAACCCATGAACTTGTGAGTACCCCTTTGAAACTAACCAAACCTTGTACTTGTTAGTAGATCCATATGCTTCTAGTTTGGTTTTGTAGATCCATTTTCACTGGACAAGCTTTCTCCTCGAAGGTAAGGAGATAAGATACCATGTCATGTTTTTTTTGTAGCGAATCATATTCATCATACATGGGTTCTTGCCACATTAGATCTTGGAAATCCTCTTTGTAGGATTGAGGATCGAACCCTATCATCATGTAGCACCTCTTTGGGTGAAGTGGACCAGTATGACAAAGTGCAAGGTTCTCATATTGAAATTGAGATTTGGTTCTCCTTCTGTGATATGGATCCCCCAAAACTTCAATGAGGTTTGGACCCATTTAGGCCTTGGATTAGGAGTAGGAGCTAGATCTAGATATGGATATGCTTGATCTTCATTATAAAAAACAATATCTAGTTCTTCTTGATCCTCATCTTCAGACTCTGAATCTGAAATATCAGTAGAAACAACATCACATGCAATTGGAATATATTGAACATTTATACCTTCCTCTTCAGCTGGTTGTAGATCATGCAATGAATATTCATTAAATTGGACACTCTTCTCTATGAAGCATATTTTGGTTGCAATCTCCATCAACTTGTAATATTTTTCATCATTTGCATATCCCAGTAGAATGCATTTGCTACTTTGAGGTTAAAAGGATTTCCTCTTGTCAGATGGAATTTTGGCCCCTGCTTTGGAGCCAAAAACCCTCAGATGTGAGACATTAGGATTATGTCCCGTCAATGCTTCGAATGGAGTGACTCCAACAATTGAATTGTGACATAAATTGTTTTGTAGGTATACAACACAGTTCACTACTTCATCCCATAGATATGGTGGAAGATCTCTTGCTTCAAGTGTTGAATTATTGTAACTTTGAAGTGTATTTACTTACTACCCCGATGTTCCTATGGGGAGAATCATTTGTATTTTATTGTACCCCAATGTTCCTATCGGGAGAACCACTGAGAGTCATGAGAAAAACCCCTCTGTTGTAAGTCGGGTCATTAGAACCCTAATTAATATCTTATTAAGTTGTTTTTTCCCTCCTAGAGAATTCGTCCCAGTCAATTTTAGTGGGGCCGACTTGGTGGAGTGAATTGTTAAGTGAACGAAAGAATATAAATAGAAGTGAGGCTCCTCTCACTTCTACACACTCACACTCACTTGTGTAGCGCATAAGAGAGAGAGAAGCAGTAGCTACAAGGAGGAGAAGGATTAGTCTCAGGTTTTACCTTTTATCTTTTGATCATCTATATTGAGGAAGCTTTTGTTGGGTTTTTCTGTTTAGGGTTTTCCTAGGATAAATATTTGTTGATCTTGTGATACTGTTTATTTTAGTGATCATGTCTATATGCATTTGTTATGAAATTTAAATTGAATACTGATGATCTAGCTTAGCATATATGGAAATTTAACATGGTATGCGAGCTAACCTGAATAGGAAAGATTTCACAAGAGAAAAAGCCCTCTCTCTCTTTCGAACAAGAAATTAGGGTTTTGGGAAAAAAATTGAATTTTGGAAAAATGCTTGCATGGAAAGTTGCTCCCTCCCAGAATGCATCTTTTGAGCCAGGGATCGAATTTTTTGGAGGAGTAGATCTCCCGAAAAGTCAAACCCTAGTTTGACAGTTGCACTAGAAAACTACAGAACTAGAAAACTGCTGGAAGCTACAGTGATGAATATCGCAAGTCAAATTTGAAAGGAGAATACTTGAGATCTATAGAAACCAAGCACACTAGTAAACTCACCTCAGTTAAGCGCATCTCCTGGTAAGATCAGTTTCTTATTTTCCATATTTTCAATTTTTTGTGACCTCCTGTCAAGATGGCCCCAAGCACTAAGCTTGTGGACAAGCTAGAAGGAATAGAGAATTACAAAGCATGGAAATAAAGAATCGGTGTCATTCTCAAGGAGAATGATGTTGAGAAATATATCAAGGATGAAGTTATAGAACCTGAGGAGGTTGAATCTAAGGAGAAGCACAAAATGGATCTAATTAGGGCACAAATAATTATTGTTGACTCCATCAAGGATCACTTGATCTCTCAAGTGTCATCCAAGAAGACTGCAAAAGAAATGTATGATTCCCTAGAAAGGATGTATGAAGGTCGAAAACATCAACAGAAAGATGAATCTAAGAGCTCAACTGAGGAGCACCAGGATGAGTCATGGAGAATCCATCCAGGACTATTTTACAAGGGTCTCCCAGTTCAAGGAACAACTAGAACCCATTGGAGACAAACTTGATGAAGATGAATTGGTTATTATTGCTCTCAATGGTCTCATTAGACCTTGGGAGTCATTCATCCAGAAGATGTGTGCCAGGAAGGAAAGAATGAAATTTGATTTTGTATGGGAAGACTATATTCAAGAGGAGACTAGAGGGGAAAATATAGAAGCACTATTGAAAGAATATGATAAATCCCTAGCCACTCTTACCAAGAGAATAAGAATTCAACATAACTTCAAGAAGGGAAACCACAGGGAATATCAACCTGCCAGAAATTTCCAGAAGACAAGAGAAAGTCTCCCCAATAGGGACTACTCTGACTTTCAATGTTTTCACTATGATAAGATAGGACACATTGCCAGAAATTTTCCTTTGAAGAAACAAGAATAAAAGAAGAGGAACAACAACAACAGCAAAATGCATCATGCATATTTAGTTGAAGATGAAGATGAAGAAGAAGAAGAGGAAGGACCTCAAAATAAGCAAGCAAGAGAAGAAGATTCAGAAGAGTATGTACTATAGTAGGAGATGACTATCAATATCCAATCAAAGGAATCGGTGAAGCAAGCTACAAGCTTGATTTAGGAAATCCCCTGAAGATGAAGGAATTTCTATATGTACCCAGTCTAAAGAAGAATATACTTTCTATCTCAGCTATAGATAAGAAAGGATTCAAAATTGCATTTATAGATGGCCAAGTACTCATGTGGACCAAAGGAAAATCAATTGAAGATACAGTTTTAATCGATGAAGAAGAAGGAGGCATGTATAAACTCAAGGTACATTAGGAAATAACCCTTGTTCATGAGTCCACTAACCCTAGTGAACTGTGGCATAGAAGGATGTCCCACATCAATTAAAAAGCACTACTTCATGTGAACAAGGTAGTGACGTGATTACCAGACTTGAAGATCAACCATGAAGGAATATTCAAAGGATGTGTGAAAGGAAATAATATCAAGAATCCATTTACAAAGAGTGAAACAAAAACTAAAGGTACGTTGGAATTAATTCATTCAGATGTATGTGGTCCAATGTCCTCCATGTCTTTGAGTGGTTTTGAATATTATATTACCTTTATTGATGACTATTCAAGAAAGGCATGGATCTACTTCTTGAAAGCAAAGAGTGAAGTGTTTGAAGAATTCAAGGAATTCAAAGCCTTTATAGAGAATCTTTTAGATAAGAAGATAAAGACACTCCAATAAGACAATGGCGGAGAGCATACTTCGAAATAGTTTGAATCTTTTTGTAAAAATGATGGAATCAAGAGGGAACTAACTACTCCCTACAATCCTCAAAAAAATGGTGTTGGGGGAAGAAAGAATAGAACCATCATGGAAGCAGTGAAGACAATGATATATGATCAAGATCTTCTAATGAATCTATGGGTAGAAGCAATAAGAACTGATGTCTATGTACAGAATAGAATATCTCATAGTTCTCTTGGATTCAAGACTCTAGAAGAGATGTTCATGGTAAAGAAGCCTAAGGTAATTCACCTCAAAATATTTGGTTTTCCAGTATATGTTCATATACCGAAAGAGAGAAGAACAAAATTGGGCCCCTCCAGAAAGAAGGGGATATTTGTTGGATATTGTGAAGTTTCCAAGGCATTCATAATTTACATTCTTGGATTCCATCACATGGAAATTCGTAGAGATGTAAAATTCCATGACAAAGAAGCTCTCAAGAGACCTAGAAAATGCCAAAATGAAGAAGTGTATGAGGAAGATACACCTCCCAGAAATGTAGAGGCTACATTCCTCCTTGAAGATGAAGCATCTGAAGATCATGATATGAAGGAACCATAAGAACCTCCTACAATCAATATATCACGGAAAAGAAAGCCTTCTTGGGCAAGATAAATTATACAAGAAGCAGAAAAATATGGAGCTCCGGAAGGCTCCACAAGGATAAGCAAGAAGCCCAAGACATTTTCTAACTATGTAGCTTTGATGTGTAATATTGTAGATCAAGAACCTACAAACAATGAAGAAGCTCTACAGAAGAAAGAATGGGTAGAAGCAATGATGGAAGTGTATTAGTCCATAATGAAGAATGATGTTTGGGATATAGTTCCCAAACCAGAAGGCAAGAGTGTAATATCCTCTAAATGTATCTACAAAATAAAAAATGCAGCTGACGGAAGGATAGAAAAATACAAGGCAAGATTTGTGGCTAGAGGTTTCTCTCAAAAAAAGGGAATTGATTATGAAGAAGCATTTGCATAAGTAGAATGGTATACTTTGATTACAGATATCATGGCACTTGCATCCATGATGAAGTGGGATTTACACCAGATGGATGTGAAGAAATCCTTCCTGAATGGTGTGATTGAAGAAGAAGTATACATAGAACAACCACAAGGATTTGAAGTTAACGACAGACGGACTCATGTATGGAAATTGAAGAAGGCCCTGTATGGCTTGAAGCAAGCTCCTAGAGCTTGGTATGGAAGGATCAATAGTTTCCTAATGACCTTGGACTTTACCAAGAGTAAAGCCGATCCTAACCTTTACTACAAGCTTATAGAAGATGAACATGTCATACTATTACCATATGTGGATGATTTATTTATGACAGGGAATAAGAAACAGATTGTAGAATGAAAGAAGAAGCTCCCTGAATAATTTGAGATGAAAGACCTTGGGTTAATGCATTATTTCGTAGGTCTGGAAGTATGGCAAAGTTCAG
The DNA here is from genome assembly GCA_001517045.1 of Pseudotsuga menziesii. NCBI lineage: Eukaryota > Viridiplantae > Streptophyta > Pinopsida > Pinales > Pinaceae > Pseudotsuga > Pseudotsuga menziesii. Next base: position 34,983 of record LPNX010115403.1, read on the forward strand.
GAGGAATCTTTCTCAAATAGGGAAATTATATAGTAGAGATATTTAAAAGATTCAATATGTTGGAATGCAAATTCATGGTCACACCCATGGATACCAACCTGAAGTTGTTAGATGATGACTCCTCAAAATTAGTGGATGTGATTCAATACAGACAGATTATTGGGTCATTGATTTTTTCTAACAAATACCATACCATACATTTGTTTTGCTGTGAACACCTTGAGTCAGTATCTAGTTCAACCTAGATATGTTCACCTCATAGCTGTAAAACATGTGATGAGATACCTGAAAGGGACTATAGACTTTGGTATATACTATGATGGAAACCATTATTACCGATTGTATGGATATACAGATCCAGATTGGGCTGGAAGTGTCTCAGATAGAAGAAGTTCATAAGGTGGATGTTATAGTCTAGGGTCTGCTATGATTTCAGGGTTTAGTAGGAAACAATCCAATATTTGTCTTAGCATGGCTGAAGCAGAATATATAGCAACTTGCTCTACTAGTTGTGAAGCCATATGTCTTCGGAATCTGATGTCAGGTTTATTCAACCTGGAGTTGGATACCACCATGATTCTATGTGATAACCGGAGGGGTATAAAGCTGACAGAGAACCCAGTGTTTGAAGATAAGTCGAAGCACATAGAAATTCAGTATTTCTACATTTGAGATATGATACATAAGGGAGCCATAAAGCTCCAGTATGTGAGTACTGATGAACAAGTTGCTGATGTGTTGGCGAGGCCTTTGTCTTGGGTAAAGTTCAAATACTTTTGAGACAAGATTGGTGTTGTTTGGAAAGACCTTCCTCGAAAGGGGGAGCAGTAATGTTGAAGCGGGATTGTATCATACCTAAACACTTATACTAAAGTGATCTGGTGACTTCGGTATTCGAGAATGAAGCGGGATTGTATCATCCTTGAACTTCTATTTAGAATGGATCCAGTAACTTTGGTCCTCGAGAATGTGGTAGGATTGTATCATCCTTGAACTTTTGTTCAGAATGGATCTAATGAATTCAGTCCTCGAGAATGTAGTAGGATTTCATCATCCTTGAAATTTTGTTTAGAATCAATACGGTGACTTCGGTCCTCGAGAATGTGGTAGGATTGTATCATCCTTGAACTTTTATTCAGAATGGATCCAGTGACTTCGGTCCTCGAGAATGTGGTAGGACTGTATCATCCTTGAACTTTTGTTCAGAATGGATTTGGTGACTTCAATGCTCGAGAACATGGTAGGATTGTATCATCCTTTAAATTTTGTTCAAAATGGATCCTGTGACTTCGGTACTCAAGAACGTTGTAAGATTGTATCATCCTTGAAATTTTGTTCAGAATGGATTCGGTGACTTCGGTACTAGAGAACGCAGTAGGATTGAATCATCCTTGGACTTAGTCCTAAAGTGAGAGGGAGTGATTATCCCGTAATTGTATCCAGTGACTTCGATTGTCGAGAATGTGGTAGGATTGTATCATCCCTCGAATTAAGTCGAAAAGTGATCCAAAGAATTTCGTCTTTGTATTGTGGATTGTAGGTTGTTGCTGTTGATGATGATGTTGGTGATTGAAAGATCAGAGTGTGATGATGATGTTGCTCAGATTGTTGCTGATCATGATGTTGTTGATTGAAAGATCAGAGTGTGATGATGATGTTGCTAAAAGTGTTGATGATGATGATGATTTTGTTGATTGAAAGGTAAAAGTACTATTGATGATGATGTTGCTGAAGACCAAAATGCTGACGATGATGTTGTCAAAATGATGCTGCTGCTGAAATTGAAGATGAAGAATATATGTCAAATATGTAGAAAAAGCTTCCAATGATCTATAGATGTATCACCCTGATGATGTTGAAGATGCTCTCTCTCCTCCTACTGTTGTTGTTGCTGTTGTTGTAGAATACCCTTCTCGTTAAAGGGGGGTTTTGAATTATTGTAACTTTGAAGTGTATTTACTTATTACTCCAATGTTCCTATCAGGAGAATCATTTGTATTTTATTGTACCCCGATGTTCCTATCGAGAGAGCCACTGAGAGGCATGAGGAAAAATCCTCCATTGTAAGTCGGGTCATTAGCGACCTAATGAATATATTATTAAGTTGTTTTTGTCCTCCTAGAGAAGTCGTCCCAGTCAATTTTAGTGGGGTCGACTTGGTGGAGTGAATTGTCAAGTGAATGAAAGAATATAAATAGAAGTGAGGCTCCTTTCACTTCTACACACTCACAGTCACTTTTGTAGTGCATAGGAGAGAGAGAGAAGCAGTAGCTGCAAGGAGGAGAAGGATTAGTCTAGGGTTTTACCTTTTATCTTTTGATCATCTATATTGAGCAAGATTTTGCTGGGTTTTTCCCTTTAGGGTTTCCCAGGATAAATCTATGTTGATCTTGTGATACTGTTTCTTTCAATGATCCTGTCTATATGCTTTTGTTATGAAATTGAAATTGAATACTGATGATCTAGCTTAGCATATATGGAATCTTAACATCAAGAAGGAAGGTAGCCAAATCTTTTAGAGTGATTGGTTCTTACTCTTAGCTACACCATTATGTTGTGGTGTATATGGGACTGAATGTTGTGTATGAATACCTTTTAAAGCACACAACTGTTGAAACTCTCTTTTGATGTACTCTCCTCCATTATTAGATTCAAGTGATTTGATTTTCTTCTCAAGAGTGTTCTCAACTAAGGCTTTGAAAACTTCAAAGGCTTCAAACACCTTAGACCTTTGCTTTAGAAAGTAGATCTAACAATACCTTAAGTATTCATTGATGAAGGTTAGAAAGTATATGGATCCATTCATGGATGTTGTAGGCATTGGTCTGGAGACATTACTATGTACCAAATCAAGTGTAGAGGCATCTCTTCTTTCCTTCCTAACTTCATACCTTCGCTTTGGGTTCTTACCAACCAAGGAGCCATTGCACACACCTTGAGAGGACTTGATGAGAGGAAATCCCTCAAAATTTTATTCATTTTGCAAATGCTAGAGGTATTTGAAATTCAAATGGTCAAATCTGTCATGCCATATTCTGCTTGTTTCATTGGCATGAATCAATAGGGAACTTTGGTGTGAATATGGAAAAAATGTGAGAAATCATATTCCTTGTAGAAATGGTTAGCATCTCCTTTTTCTATCAAATACCTAGTAGAGATATCTAAGATCTAAATTGAGTAAAGTTAAAATATGACTCACTTTGGTGAACTGGTATGGGTCATCTAATATATAGAAAAAATATTTGCTTCAAAGGAGGGCACATGGAGGATATTATTGAACACTCCATACTCAAATTGAACTGAACCCTTCTCAATAACTGGGATTTGAGGGTCATATCCCATGTGTATGCTAGGAGGACCAATGTGATCTAGAGAAGAAAATGATTCTGTGGAAGAAACCATGTGGTTGGAGGATCCTAAACCAATGAGGAAGGCTTGTGATTGTGAAAATAAATCCTTTAGTGTATGCCATCTCTCATCATCTTCAAACTTGCTTCCAGAATCAGTATTCCTTTCACTTTTAGCGAGGGAAATATTACGTTTTTTAATAAGTCTTGACATCTGATCTTTTTTTTTCTTCATACATACTTTCTCTATATAATTTCCACTTTTGCAATACGAATACTTGGTCTTTTCAAACCTCTTCTTCTTACCCTTATTAGAACCAAAGGCTCCATTTAAAGGATTTTCTTCTCCTTTGGCTTGTTTTCATTGTTATTTTTGTCCTTCCCCTTCTGTCTCCCTTTAGCTTGTGCAGTCTTGGTATCCCTAGCTTAAAGAGATTGAATCTTAGGGGATTTGAAGGCTCCCATTTGCATCAACTTGTCTTGTTATTGAATGAGGGATTTAATGGATGCATCAAGTGAGGGAATTAGCCAGTTTGGATTTTCCAGTCTCCTAGAGTGGAAGGTGGACACAAATACTAATAATTATGGTCCAATATTGCTCAAAATGGACAACACCAATTGCTAATCCTTCTTATCAATTCTACACTGCTTGCACTGCATGGCCAAAGAGTTGAAATTGGAGAAGAATTATTGGATGGTTTCAAAATTTCCAGGGTTGAAGAGAAATCAGTTCATTCTAAAAAATGTGGCCTCTCAACTCATCTTGGTTTCAAAACAATGATTTGAGCTTCTTCCATACTTCCCTCGGTGTTTTTAATCCATCGAGGTGAAAGAGGAACTCCCCGGAGATATGAATGCACATGAAACCAAAGAATTCATCCAATTGGTTTATGTACTTTGATTTATCTAAAGGCTGTTGGCGTTCAACCTCCTTTCCCATTGTGACCCTATACAAATCTTTGCTGCGTAACACAATTTGTATATACTATCCTCCAATCTATATAATTGAAGGGTGTGAGGATCCTCAGTGTCAAGGTTGTTGAATTCTCCATTTTGCAGCTTCAAGAGAAGCACAATTCTTCTAAATTTTCAATTTACCTACAAAAAATATTTAATTCGACAACAAAATAGTTCAATCACTCTCTACTTCGACATGTGCACATTATGAGGGTGCTTCACACATGACTAGACTTCTCTAGATAAGTCGAGAGGGAGCAAGGAAAATATACGAGGAATTATGTGGAACTCAGTTGCTTCTAGTGCACGAATGGAAGTTTTTGAGGATTGAAAATGGACATATATTTTTCCTTTGATACCATGTAAAATTAGAAAAGAAACAGGATCATGAGGATAGATTGAACCTCACTATGAAAGAAGAATGAAAGGGGAAGAATATTTTTAGTGCTAAAATTGTCAAATAATCATGGCGAATTATTCATACAAGAGGTAAAAATTTGACAAAATAACATTAATATGATAGTCATTAAACTGCATGAAATACACTTGTGATACAGTAGAGAGAATTTGAATACTCTAGGAGTGATTTGAATCTCATGACTTGGAGTCACTCTAGAAATAACTAACTTTGGGAAAATCACCACTAGAGGCTCACTAGTGTATGTCCGTACAACTGAAACATTTCACAATTAGTTAGTTGACTAAGGAAGGTGAGCAAATGTGCCCATCCCCTTAAATCATGCAAAATGGGTGCTAGACTAACTGAAGATGAACTGAATGTGTCCCATCGGAGTACAAATCAACACCGACTAGGGTGAACTGATGGTAGGATTCCCACAACTCAGTGTGGGATACTAAATAGTAGGGATTGGTCTTTGGAGTTCCTAAACTCATGCAAAGTGGCACATGAAGTGGTAGGTGGGCCCAAGATAACTTCTCCATGGAACTAATGAAATGGAAACATATTCCTAATCTAGGAAACTAACATTTATACTATGGTGGAAAAGGGAGGATTACAATAATCCTAACAGTTTGAACATTGTTCAAGTATTATTCGGTTTTCCAAGAAAAACTAGGGGATGTAGCTAGAATGAGGAGGATTAGTAAGGCCCAACATTGAGATTGAAATTTAATTGGAATAAAAACAACATGGCTAGAGGTTATGTGGTACTAGGAGAAAGAGTGATAGAATTCTTGCACACTAGAAAACTTAGAGGAATGGTGATGCAAAGTGAGTGGTCTCCACCATACAATTATTGCATTTACTTGGATTTTTTTGATGCTTTACTTGCATTTTATGGGTAGAGTGTGTTATGTTGAGTAGAGTACTTAACAAGAAATACCTTGTATTTCGTTGAGCTTAGCCCCTACTTGTGGGCCAAGTTCTATTTCCAATTACCAATTGTTGCATCAGTTGGGAGGAAATATGACATCTATGTGTGGTTTCCCACGAAATTTATATTTTATATAGTTTCTATATTGAAGGACTATTTTGCACCAATACTTGGGTTTCATCGAGATTAGAAAATTCAGAAAATTCAAGTATGTGATCATTCCATTGGTAATATTTATTGTATTTTGATCTTTGAATTTTCTTTAAAGGATTTCTAGGAATACTTCCATCAAGCAATAACCTTCTTAGCCCACTCTCAAAGGGTTGGGTTGTTATAGGCATTTACCTCATAGTGAATCAATGATGAAGAGAAGGGTGTCATTATGGGTGCCACACCTTTAACAAACCCACATTTTCGACACTCAATAAGCATCGTGCAACACTGAATTTAATGTTGGTGTGGTGGGTTTATGAATCATTGGACTTAAACCAACATCAGATCCAATGACTCATAATCGTGCAACAACAGTTCATTAAATGCATTATTACAAGGTGCATATTTAACGCCCACATTTTCATGGAATATTTGTGTGAATATGCGAATATTTATGGAAAAAATGAATGGACTATTTACAAAACCCTAGAATGAGTCTAGATATCTAACTTGCATCATCCTATTTTAAACCTTGTAAAGATTCTAATTATTAATAAGATGAAAACTAATCGTGAAGTCATAAACTTTCCTTCCAAATGGGAATGGTAGTAGGGGGTGGTACTTTTTATAAATTTGTAGATGAAAGGTTATAAACGGAAGATGATGCACTTAAGCAATGAATTAAAGGGATTGATTATGCACGATCCACTCGATTAAAATCTCATTTAATATTTGACTTTTTAATTGTTTTATTAATTTGACTTGAAATAAAAAACCAATTAGGTTTATATTCAAATAAAAAACCAATTTGACTTGAAATAAAAAACCAATTAGGTTTAATTTGACTTTTTAATTGTTTTATTAATTTGACTTGAAATAAAGTCAATCATATTTAGTAGATACATAAGGTTTATATTTAGTAGATACATAAGGTTGATTTAGGGTTACTCTACTTTAACACATATGAGATTAATAAGACCTTTATACTTTTGATTCAAATAAGATATCCCTGGAAAGCTTATCTTATTGTCAATATTAAAAAAAAAAAAATCTTACGAATTGGGTGTAATTAGAGTCATTCTATGAAAAAATTAATATATTTTTTACATTTTAATATTTTATTTAAAATCTTAAAAATGTATCAATTAAATTGTTATTTAATTAATAAACAAGTTGTAGTATATATAAAACAAAAATTACTAATTCATATGATGAGGATGATGATGATGATTTTAAAGTCATTGAGACCAAACTTTGGTCTGTCGAACCCAAAGAAACACATTAATTAGTTTGTTTTAAAATTGTATTCCTATGCTCAAAGAGCTTGGTGAGAAGCTTCAGGAGCTCATTATCATTTTGACAAGTTAAAAGGCTAAGAAGATCGGTATTGCAACAAATATTATGAAACTGGGATTTAATGTGGGTGTACCCATGGCTTTTTAGGAACTGTCCAACAACCAGTTTCACCATAGAGCTCATGAAAGTTCGTTCTTATCTTGACTATATTAATTTTTTCTTTGAAATAGTTAACACAAAAAGATACTTTTAATAATATGATAATTATCTTTTTAATAAGACAATTTTGTCTTATTAATAAAGTAATTTTACAAAAATTCTTATGTCAATACGACTTTTGTATAATAAGTCGCTGTTAACAATAATGATAAAAATATCTTAAATATAAAACATACTGAATCTTTATCTTTTAATTCATGAAACATATGCGCAAGTGGAGATTTCAAAGCTCTGAAGATTCATGTACCATGAGGAAAGATATATAAACAATGGTAAAAGATTCATCTTTTAATTCATGAAACATATGCGCAAGTGGAGATTTCAAAGCTCTGAAGATTCATGTACCATCAGGAAAGATATATAAACAATGGTAAAAGTCTGAGTAGACGAAGAAGTATTGAATAAGAAGCATGATCCAAGGAGCCGCTACTTTATATAATTTATTCACATGGTAAGAAAAGGATAAAATAGGTATCTGATTATATAAGATTCGATATTGTATTCAAACGTTGACTGGCATCTCTGTGAATCGGTCATATTGTTTTATTTAGGTTTACATTGCGTTGAAGATTTAATGGAGTGCTCTGAAACAGTCTGTCGATTCACACTAATAGGTCATAAGACATGGTCGTTTGAGAAGATGAAGAAGCAAAAGCCCTGTGACAGGAATTGCTTGTATATATTATATGTTTACACGTTTATTCAAGGCTGTATATGACACTGGAACAAAAGAAATAAATAGTATTTCAATGGCAGTCAATCACAGAGATGCGAGGAATGTGAAAGTGGTCTTGTTCTGTGTAACTCTGATGGGATTCATCTGCTTCGCGTTTTTGAAGAAGACCCAAAAGGCGTTCATTAATCCCATCGCTTTAAGCTCCTTTTCGCACAAATCTGAAGACCCTTTTAAACTGCCAGGATTGTGCAGTAAAGTTGCAGATCATCATGTAGGTTTGTAATCCCTCAAAATCTTTGAATTAGCATGGATCGCTGTAGGGTATGGTATTTATAAGGCGGCCACTCTCTAATATAGGGTTTTTTCGATACAATCGTGCAGAATAATTTTAGTACTGTACTATCCAATGATACGGCGGATCCTGAATCAACACTATCTCGAGTTTCGAACCCAAACAAGACGGTTATAATCACGTTGCTGAACGCAGCATGGGCAGAGAATAATAGCGTGCTCGATCTGTTCTTGCAAAGTTTCCAAGTGGGAAACGGAACTCAACACTTGCTCAAGAATCTTCTCATTCTTGCCGCGGATGCCAAAGCACTCAACCGCTGAAGGCAGATGCACGAGCATTGTTATCTATTGGAAACAGAGCGGATCGATTACACAGCTGTGATGCCCCTTATGAGTCCAAATTACGTGAAAATGATGTGGAGAAGGGTTCGCTTCTTCGCCGAGGTGTTGGAGATGGGATACAACTTCCTTTTCTCCGTAAGTCGATCTATCTTTCTTAACTTTTGAATTCTTTTGGATCTGTTTTTCCACCCAAGAAAAAGAAAAAACCAACTGCGCATAAGCTTTGGTTCACTGAGATTCAGTGAACTTGTTATAGTCCAATTGTTTAAAAAAAAAATTGGAAAAAACCAACTCCTCATAATCGTTGGTTCATTGAGATTCAGTGAACTTGTTACATAGCATAATTGTTCAAAAAATATTAAAGAATATCCATAATTTCACTAAATATTGGATTTAAAATTGTATTGTTGAACCTCTCCCAAAAAAACCCTAGTTTCACTATGTATTATAGGTATCCATTTTACCAACCTATTTTTAACACCCATTTATACAAGATTGCCAACCTTTGAAGCTCAAATACAGGAAACGATGAAGCCAAGAAGCACATCATAACTCAACATGCAAAGGAAGGAAAACTTGTTCTAATGTTTGTGCCAACACAAAAACTTGCATGACCTATTACATTTTCACTTGAA
>LPNX010115403.1:44386-199689 GCA_001517045.1 Pseudotsuga menziesii
CTTGGAATGATATGAATCCAACACATAATTTGAAAGTATAAATTGACAGGTCTTTGATATTTCTCCAATAACACAAAGTTGGCTAGCCTATAATACTTGAGCACTCAAGAAACCAACCAAGACTAATATGAATCTAGTCCATGATTTGGAGATATAAATTCAGCCCACTATTTGAAGGTTATTCTTTAGCATCAATTAGAAATGACATGAATTCATCTAATGATTTAGAAATACTAATCTAGCTGGCTATTTAGAAATTATTCCTTACCAAAAACAAGAAATCATATAAATCCAACACATAATTTGAAAGTATAAATTCATACCTGATACGAAAGTGGAGATATGAATAGATCCAAGGATTTGGAGGTGATATGATATTGCATCCCTCCCTAGTAAACCCCTTGACACGACCATTCTTGCACAGTTTTATGAAATAAACGAGAATATCTACAGGCTTCATACATTATTGTAACGTTGTGATTATACATGGGGTTGCAGGACACTGATATACTGTGGTTCCGGGATCCCTTCTCGAGGTTCTCGCCAACCGCAGACATTCATTTTGCTTCAGACAAATAGAAAGGCTTCCCACACGATCTGCAGAACCTCCCCAACTGCGGCTTCATTTACGCTCGCTCCAACCAACGGACAATCAGCTTCTTCAAGTTCTGGTATCAGTCGAAATCAACATATTCTGGACAAAACGAGCAACAGGTCTTAAACCTTATCAAATTCCAGCAGATCCGGCAGAGATGCATGGAAGTCATCTTTCTGGATACAAAATACTTCAGAGGGTACTGCCAGAAAAGCCCAGATTTAACCCAGGTCTGCACTGTACATGCCAATTGCTGCAGAGGGTTAAAGCCGAAACTCCATGATCTGCGAAACACACTCTCAGTCTGGAAAAAGTACATGATGCATCCGGGCCGCAACGGCCTCAACAAAATGCATTGGACACCTGCTCGGGCATGCCGCCGCACTCGGCCCCCTCGGCACTTTTGGAGTAAAATATGGCATCGTTAAATGACATGTATTTAATTGGTATATACACAAAAATTTGAGGCATCTCAGATTGACAGTGTATGTCTCAGGATATTCTTTTACCTAAAACATGTGTTTGGAATCACACAGACTTGGACTCTGTAGTCATTCCAAATTGTCACTGTACAGTGTACATTGATTTAGGTTTTAGTTTTCTTGCTTTGTATAAATTTTTAAAAGCCTGTTAATAAAAGAGCTTAACATCTTATGAGTCATGAGGGCCTAGTTAACTTCCGTTCGAACAATTTCAGTTGATGATAAAAGATTTTACTTTCAATTAAAAACAAAACAGTTGTAAGAGAGGTACATGTTGAAGCATGCTTGTCATTGAGAAATATTTGTGGCACAAGTTGAAGCTTGTTTATCACTCAGAAATAAATGTTGCTGTAATGGAATGCCATATCTATTATGAATTTCTTGGCTCAAAGAGCCCCTTGAACAACGATTCTCTTTTATGGCAAAGGGTGGAGAAGAAATTGGAGATTGTTTTGAAAGAGGATGAAGTATTTCATGTATAAGACAAGATTTTCCACTTGAACAAAAGCTATTAAAAACGAAGCTCATGAAGGGTAGAAGGAAGATACGTTGGTGTATACAAAATTGAAGTTATAAATGGTAGAAGGAAGAAAAATTGAAGTTATAAATGGTAGAAGGAAGATATGTGCTATGTGCAGTGTATAAGTAATTTTGTTAATTTTTGCAGGTTCTATTTTATTTAGTTTCTTTCTTTAATTTAAGATAGTTTTAGTAATTTTGTTTTAGCAAGAAATTAAGTTTAATTTAGTTGTTTTATTTTTAATTTATGGTGAAATTTGAGTACACTTTTTGCATTACTTTTTTTCCTTAGCAATCTATATATATGTAGCAAGAACAATGTGAGTAGCCCAATGGTTAAGAACATGTGTTATCTCCTTAAAAGACACATATTCAAAATACTCAATCACAAGTGCTTGGTATATCTCGCTTACAAGATTTGACATATAGACAATGTTTTTTTTCTAAAAAATGTAAATTAATTATTTGTATCTAATGGTTACTCTTGATTTTCTGTAGCGAATCATATTCATCGTACATGGGTTCTTGCCATATTAGATCTTGGAAATCCTCTTTGTAGGATTGAGGATCGAACCCTAGCATCATGTAGCACCTCTTTGGGTGAAGTTGACCAGTATGACAAAGTGCAAGGTTCTCATATTGAAATTGAGATTTGGCTCTCCTTCTTTGATATGGATCCCCCAAAACTTCAATGAGGTTTGGACCCATTTAGGCCTTGGATTAGGAGTAGGAGCTAGATCTAGATATGGATATGCTTGATCTTCATTCTAAAAAACAAGATCTAGTTCCTCTTGATCCTCATCTTCAGATTCTGAATCTGAAATATCACTAGAAACAACATCACATGCAATTGGTATATATTGAACATTTATACCTTCCTCTTCAGCTGGTTGTAGATCATGCAATGAACCTTCATTGAATTGGACACTCTTCTCTATGAAGCATATTTTGGTTGCAATCTCCATCAAATTATAAGATTTTTCATCATTTGCATATCCCAGTAGAATGCATTTGCTACTTTGAGGTTAAAAGGATTTCCTCTTGTCAGATGGAATTTTGGCCCCTGCCAAAAACCCTCAGATGTGAGACATTAGGATTATGTCCCATCAATGCTTCGAATGGAGTGACCCCAACAATTGAATTGTGACATACATTGTTTTGTATGTATGAAACACAGTTCACTACTTCATCCCATAGATATGGTGGAAGATCTCTTGCTTCAAGTGTTGAATTATTGTAACTTTGAAGTGTATTTACTTACTATCCCGATGTTCCTATGGGGAGAATCATTTGTATTTTATTGTACCCCGATGTTCCTATCAGTAGAACCACTGAGAGTCATGAGAAAAACCCCTTCGTTGTAAGTCGGGTCATTAGCACCCTAATTAATATCTTATTAAGTTGTTTTTTCCCTCCTAGAGAATTAGTCCCAGTCAATTTTAGTGGGGCCGACTTGGTGGAGTGAATTGTCAAGTGAACGAAAGAATATAAATAGAAGTGAGGCTCCTCTCACTTCTACACACTCACACTCACTTGTGTAGCGCATAAGAGAGAGAGAGAAGCAGTAGCTGCAAGGAGGAGAAGGATTAGTCTCGGGTTTTACCTTTTATCTTTTGATAATCTATATTGAGGAAGCTTTTGTTGGGTTTTTCCATTTAGGGTTTTCCGAGGATAAATATTTGTTGATCTTGTGATACTGTTTATTTTAGTGATCCTGTCTATATGCTTTTGTTATGAAATTGAAATTGAATACTGATGATCTAGCTTAGCATATATGGAAATTTAACATGGTATGAGAGCTAACCTAAATAGGAAAGATTTCACAAGAGAAAAATCCCTCTCTCTCTTTCGAACAAGAAATTAGGGTTTTAGGAAAAAAATTGAATTTTGGAAAAAGGCTTGCATGGAAAGTTGCTCCCTCCCAGAACGCATCTTTTGAGCCAGGGATCGAAGTTTTTGGAAAACTACAGAACTAGAAAACTGCTAGAAGCTGCAGTGCTGAATATCTCAAGTCAAATTTGAAAGGTGAATACTTGAGATATATAGAAACCAAGCACACCAGTAAACTCACCTCAGCCAAGCGCATCTCCTGGTAAGATCAGTTTCTTATTTTCCATATTTTCAATTTTTTGTGATTTCCTGTCAAGATGGCCCCAAGCACCAAGCTTGAGGACAAGCTAGAAGGAATAGAGAATTACAAAGCATGGAAATACAGAATTGGTGTCATTCTCAAGGAGAATGATGTTGAGAAATATATCAAGGATGAAGTTGTAGAACCTGAGGAGGTTGAATCTAAGGAGAAGCACAAAATGGATCTAATTAGGGCACAAATAATTATTGTTGACTCCATCAAGGATCACTTGATCTCTCAAGTGTCATCCAAGAAGACTCCAAAATAAATGTATGATTCCCTAGAAAGGATGTATGAAGGTCGAAAACATCAACAGAAAGATGAATGTAAGAGCTCAACTGAGGAGCACCAGGATGAGTCATGGAGAATCCATCCAGGACTATTTTACAAGGGTCTCCCAGTTCAAGGAACAACTAGAACCCATTGGAGACAAACTTGATGAAGATGAATTGGTTATGACTGCTCTCAATGGTCTCATTAGACCCTAGGAGTCATTCATCCAGATGATGTGTGCCACGAAGGAAAGAATGAAATTTGATTTTGTATGGGAAGACTATATTCAAGAGGAGACTAGAGGGGAAAATATAGAAGCACTACTAAAAGAATATGATCAAGCCCTAGCCACTCTTACCAAGAGAATAAGAATTCAACCTAACTTCAAGAAGGGAAACCATAGGGAATATCAACCTCCCAAAAATTTCCAGAAGACAAGATAAAGTCTCCCTGATAGGGACTACTACGGCTTTCAATGTTTTCACTGTGATAAGATAGGACACATTGCTAGAAATTGTCCTTTGAAGAAACAAGAATACAAGAAGAGGAACAACAACAACAGCAAAATGCATCATGCACATTTAGTTGAAGATGAAGATGAAGAAGAAGAAGAGGAAGGACCTCAAAATAAGCAAGCAAGAGAAGAATATTCAGAAGAGTTTGTACTATAGTAGGAGATGACTATCAATATCCAGTCAAAGGAATCAGTGAAGCAAGTTACAAGCTTGATTTAGGAAATCCCCTGAAGATGAAGGAAGTTCTATATGTACCAAGTTTAAAGAAGAATATACTTTCTATCTCAGCTTTAGATAAGAAAGGATTCAGAATTGCATTTATAGATGGCCAAGTACTCATGTGGACCAAAGGAAAATCAATTGAAGATACAGTTTTAATCGATGAAGAAGAAGGACCCATGTATAAACTCAAGGGACATTTGAAAATAACCCTTGTTCATGAGTCCACTAACCCTATTGAACTGTGGCATAGAAGGATTTCCCACATCAATTAAAAAGCACTACTTCATGTGAACAAAGTAGTGACGGGATTACGAGAACTGAAGATCAACCATGAAGGAATATGCAAAGGATGTGTGAAAGGAAAGAATATCAAGAATCCATTTACAAAGAGTGAAACAAAAACTAAAGGTACGTTGGAATTAATTCATTCAAATGTATGTGGTCCAATTTCCTCCACATCTTTGAGTGGTTTTGAATATTATATTACCTTTATTGATGACTATTCAAGAAAGGAATGGATCTACTTCTTGGAAGAAAATAGTGAAGTGTTTGAAGAATTCAAGGAATTCAAAGCCTTTATAGAGAATCTTTCAGACAAGAAGATAAAGACACTCTGATTAGACAATGGCGGAGAGCATACTTCGAAAGAGTTTGAAGATTTTTGTAAAAATGATGGAATCAAGAGGGAACTAACTACTCCCTACAATCCTCAAAAAATGGTGTTGGTGGAAGAAAGAATAGAACCATCATGGAAGCAGTGAAGACAATGATATATGATCAAGATCTTCTAATGAATCTATGGGTAGAAGCAACAAGAACTGATGTCTATGTACAAAATAGAATATCTCATAGTGCTCTTGGATTCAAGACTCTAGAAGAGATGTTCACGGTAAAGAAGCCTAAGGTAAGTCACCTCAAAATATTTGGTTTTCCAGTATATGTCCATATACCGAAAAAGAAAAGAACGAAATTGGGCCCCTCCAGAAAGAAGGGGATATTTGTTGGATATTGTGAAGTGTCCAAGGCATTCATAATTTACATTCTTGGATTCCATCACATGGAAATTCGTAGAGATGTAAAATTCCATGACGAAGAAGCTCTCAAGAGATCCAGAAAATGCCAAAATGAAGAAGTGTATGAGGAAGATACACCTCCCAGAAATGTAGAGGCTACATTCCTCCTTGAAGATGAAGCATCTGAAGATCATGATATGAAGGAACCACAAGAACCTCCTACAATCAATATATCACAGAAAAGAAATCCTTCTTGGGAAAGATAAATTATACAAGAAGTAGAAAGATATGGAGCTCCGAAAGGCTCCACAAGGATAAGCAAGAAGCCCAAGACATTTTCTAACTATGTAGCTTTGATGTGTAATCTTGTAGATCAAGAACCTACAAACAATGAAGAAGCTCTACAGAAGAAAGAATGGGTAGAAGCAATGATGGAAGTGTATTAGTCCATAATGAAGAATGATGTTTGGGATATAGTTCCCAAACGAGAAGGAAAGAGTGTAATATCCTCTAAATGTATCTACAAAATAAAAAATGCAGCTGACGGAAGTATAGAAAAATACAAGGCAATATTTGTGGTTAGAGGTTTCTCTCAAAAAAAGGGAATTGATTATGAAGAAGCATTTGCACAAGTAGAATGGTATACTTTGATTACAGATATCATGGCACTTGCATCCATGATGAAGTGGGACTTACACCAGATGGATGTGAAGAAATCCTTCCTGAATGGTTTGATTGAAGAAGAAGTATACATAGAACAACCACAAGGATTTGAAGTTAAAGACATACGGACTCACTTATGCAAATTGAAGAAGGCCCTGTATGGCTTGAAGCAAGATCCTAGAGCTTGGTATGGAAGGATAGATAGTTTCCTAACGAGCTTGGACTTCACCAAGAGTAAAGCCGATCCTAACCTTTACTACAAGGTTATAGAAGATGAACATGTCATACTACTACCATATGTGGATGATTTATTTATGATAGGGAATAAGAAACAGATTGTAGAATGAAAGAAGAAGCTCCCTGAATAATTTGAGATGAAAGACCTTGGGTTAATGCATTATTTCGTAGGTCTGGAAGTATGGCAAAGTTCAGGAGGAATATTTCTCAAACAGGGAAATTATACAGTAGAGATATTCAAAAGATTCAATATGTTGGAATGCAAAGTCATGGTCACACCCTTGGATACCAACCTGAAGTTGTTAGATGATGACTCCTCGGAATTAGTGGATGTGATTCAATACACACAGATTATTGGGTCATTGATGTATCTAACAAATACCATACCATACATTTGTTTTGTTTTGAACACCTTGAGTCAGTATCTAGTTCAACCTAGATATGTTCACCTGATAGCTGTAAAACATGTGATGAGATACCTGAAAGGGACTATAGACTTTGGTATATACTATGATGGAAACCATTATTACCGATTGTATGGCTATACAGATCCAGATTGGGCTGAAAGTGTCTCAGATAGAAGAAGTTCATAAGGTGGATGTTATAGTCTGGGGTCTACTATGATTTCAGGGTTTAGTAGGAAACAGTCGAGTATTTCTCTGAGCATGGCTCAAGCAGAATATATAGAAACTTGCTCTACTAGTTGTGAAGCCATATGTCTTCGGAAACTGATGTCAGGTTTATTCAACCTGGAGTTGGATACCACCATGATTCTATGTGATAACCAGAGTTGTATAAAGCGGACAGAGAACCCAGTGTTTGAAGATAAGTCAAAGCACATAGAAATTCAGTATTTCTACATTCGAGATATGATACAGAAGGGAGCCATAAAGCTCGAGTATGTGAGTACTGATGAACAAGTTGCTGATGTGTTGGCGAGGCGTTTGTCTTGGGTAAACTTCAAACACTTTCGAGACAAGATTGGTGTTGTTTGGAAAGACCTTCCTCGAAAGGGGGAGTAGTAATGTTGAAGTGGGATTGTATCATACCTAAACACTTATACTAAAGTGATCTAGTGACTTCGGTATTCGAGAATGAAGTGGGATTGTATCATCCTTGAACTTCTATTTAGAATGGATCCAGTGACTTTGGTCCTCGAGAATGTGGTAGGATTGTATCATCCTTGAAATTTTGTTCAGAATGGATCCAGTGAATTCGGTCCTCGAGAATGTAGTAGGATTGCATCATCCTTGAAATTTTGTTTAGAATCAATCCGGTGACTTCGGTCCTCAAGAATGTGGTAGGATTGTATCATCCTTGAACTTTTATTCAGAATGGATCCAGTGACTTCGGTCCTCGAGAATGTGGTAGGACTGTATCATCCTTGAACTTTTGTTCAGAATGGATTTGGTGACTTCAATACTTGAGAACATGGTAGGATTGTATCATCCTTTAACTTTTGTTCAAAATGGATCCGATGACTTCGGTACTCGAGAACGTTGTAAGATTGTATCATCCTTGAAATTTTGTTCAGAATGGATTCGGTGACTTCGGTACTCGAGAATGCAGTAGGATTGCATCATCCTTGGACTTAGTCCTAAAGTGAGAGGGAGTGATTATCCCGTAATTGTATTCAGTGACTTCGATTGTCGAGAATGTGGTAGGATTGTATCATCCCTGGAATGATCCTGTCTATATGCTTTTGTTATGAAATTGAAATTGAATACTGATGATCTAGCTTAGCATATATGGAATCTTAACATCAAGAAGGAAGGTAGCAAAATCTCTTAGAGTGATTGGTTCTTACTCTTAGCTACACCATTATGTTGTGGTGTATACGGGACTGAATTTTGCGTATGAATACCTTTTAAAGCATACAACTGTTGAAACTCTATTTTTGATGTACTCTCCTCCATTATCAGATTCAAGTGATTTGATTTTCTTCTCAAGAGTGTTCTCAACTAAGGCTTTGAAAACTTCAAAGGTTTCAAACACCTTAGACCTTTTCTTTAGAAAGTAGATCTAACAATACCTTAAGTAGTCATTGATGAAGGTTAGAAAGTATATGGATCCATTCATGGATGTTGTAGGCATTGGTCTGGAGACATTACTATGTACCAAATCAAGTGCAGAGGCATCTCTTCTTTCCTTCCTAACTTCATACCTTTGCTTTGGGTTCTTACCAACCAAGGACCCATTGCACACACCTTGAGAGGACTTGATGAGAGGAAATCCCTCAAAATTTTATTCATTTTGCAAATGCTAGAGGTATTTGAAATTCAAATGGTCGAATCTGTCATGCTAGATTCTGCTTGTTTCATTGGCATGAATCAATAGGGAACCTTGGTGTGAATATGGAAAAAATGTGAGAAATCATATGCCTTGTAGGAATGGTTAGCGTCTCCTTTTTCTATCAAATACCCAGTAGAGATATCTAAGATCTAAACTGAGTAAAGTTAAAATATGACTCACTTTGGTGAACTTGTATGGGTCATCTGATATATAGAAAAAATATTTGCTTCAAAGGAGGGCACATGGAGGATATTATTGAACACTCCATACTCAAATTGAACTGAACCCTTCTCAATAACTGGGATTTGAGGGTCATATCCCATGTGTATGCTAGGAGGACTAGTGTGATCTAGAGAAGAAAATGATTCTGTGGAAGCAACCATGTGGTTGGAGGCTCCTGAATCAATGAGGAAGGCTTGTGATTGTGAAAATCAATCCTTTAGTGTATGTCATCTCTCATCATCTTCAAACTTGCTTCCAAAAGCAGTCTTCCTTTCACTTTTAGGGAGGGAAATATTACGTTTTTTAATAAGTCTTGACATCTGATCTATTTTTTTCTTCATACATACTTTCTCTAGATAATTTCCACTTTTGCAATACGAATACTTGGTCTTTTCAAACCTCTTCTTCTTACCCTTATTAGAACCAAAGGATCCATTTAAAGGATTTTTCTTCTCCTTTGGCTTGTTTTCATTGTTATTTTTGTCCTTCCCCTTCTGTCTCCCTTTAGTTTGTGCAGTCTTGGTATCCCTAGATTAAAGAGATTAAATCTTACGGGATTTGAAGGCTCCCATTTGCATCAACTTGTCTTGTTCTTGAATGAGGGATTTAATGGATGCATCAAGTGAGGGAATTAGCCACTTTGGATTTTCCAGTCTCCTAGAGTGGAAGGTGGACACAAATACTAAAAATTATGGTCCAATATTGCTCAAAATGGACAACACCAATTGCTAATCCTTCTTATCAATTCTACACTGCTTGCACTGCATGGCCAAAGAGTTGAACTTGGAGAAGAATTATTGGATGGTTTCAAAATTTCCAGGGTTGAAGAGAAATTAGTTCATTCTAAAAAATGTGGCCTCTCAACTCATCTTGATTTCAAAACAATGATTTGAGCTTCTTCCATACTTCCCTCGTTGTTTTTAATCCATCAAGGTGAAAGAGGAACTCCCCGGAGATATGAATGCACATGAAACCAAAGAATTCATCCAATTGGTTTATGTACTTTGATTTATCTAAAGGCTGTTGGGGTTCAACCGCCTTTCCCATTGTGAACCTATACAGATCTTTGTTGCGTAACACAATTTGTATATACTATCCTCCAATCTATATAATTGAAGGGTGTGAGGATCCTCAGTGTCAAGGTTGTTGAATTCGCCATTTTGCAGCTTCAAGAGAAGCACAATTCTTCTAAATTTTCAATTTACCTACAAAAAAAATTTAATTCGACAACAAACTAGTTCAATCACTCTCTACTTCGACATGTGCACATT
This sequence comes from Pseudotsuga menziesii, assembly GCA_001517045.1. Lineage (NCBI taxonomy): Eukaryota > Viridiplantae > Streptophyta > Pinopsida > Pinales > Pinaceae > Pseudotsuga > Pseudotsuga menziesii. The sequence continues at coordinate 54,822 of LPNX010115403.1, forward strand.
ATGAGGGTGCTTCACACATGACTAGACTTCTCTAGATAAGTCCAGAGGGAGCCAGGAAAACATACGAGGAATTATGTGGAACTGAGTTGCTTCTAGTGCACCAATGGAAGTTTTTGAGGATTGAAAATGGCCATATATTTTTCCTTTGATACCATGTAAAATTAGAAAAGAAACGGGATCATGAGGCTAGATTGAACCTCAATATGAAAGAAGAATGAAAGAGGAAGAATATTTTCAGTGCTAAAATTGTCAAATAATCATGGCGAATTATTCATACAAGAGGTAAAAATTTGACAAAATAACATTAATATGATAGTCATTAAAGTGCATGAAATACACTTGTGATACAGTAGAGAGAATTTGAATCCTCTAGGAGTGATTTGAATCTCATGACTTGGAGTCACTCTAGAAATAACTAACTTTGGGAAAATCACCACTAGAGGCTCACTAGTGTATGTCCGTACAGCTGAAACATTTCACAATTAGTTAGTTGACTAAGGAAGGTGAGCAAATGTGCCCATCTCCTTAAATCATGCAAAATGGGTGCTAGACTAATTGAAGATGAACTGAATGTGTCCCATCGGAGTACAAATCAACACCGACTAGGGTGAACTGATGGTAGGATTCCCATGACTTAGTGTGGGATACTAAAAAGTAGGGATTGGTCTTTGGAGTTCCTAAACTCATGCAAAGTGGCACATGAAGTGGTAGGTGGGCCCAAGATAGCTTCTCCATGGAACTAATGAAATGGAAACATATTCCTAATCTAGGAAACTAACATTTATACTATGGTGGAAAAGGGAGGATTACAATAATCCTAACAGTTTGAACATTGTTCAAGTATTATTCGAGTTTCCAAGAAAAACTAGGGGATGTATCTAGAATGAGGAGGATTAGTAAGGCCCAACATTGAGATTGACATTTAATTGGAATAAAAACAACATGGCTAGAGGTTATGTGGTACTAGGAGAAAGAGTGATAGCATTCTTGCACACTAGAAAACTGAGAGGAATGGTGATGCAAAGTGAGTGGTTTCCACCATACAATTATTGCATTTACTTGGATTTTTTTGATGCTTTACTTGCATTTTATGGGTAGAGTGTGTTATGTTGAGTAGAGTACTTAACAAGAAATACCTTGTATTTCGTTGAGCTTAGCCCCTACTTGTGGGCCAAGTTCTATTTCCAATTACCAATTGTTGCATCAGTTGGGAGGAAATATGACATCTATGTGTGGTTTCCCACAAAATTCATATTTTATATAGTTTCTATATTGAAGGACTATTTTGCACCAATACCTGGGTTTCATTGAGATTAGAAAATTCAGAAAATTCAAGTATGTGATCATTCCATTGGTAATATTTATTTTATTTTGATCTTTGAATTTTCTTTAAAGGATTTCTAGGAATACTTGCATCAAGCAATAACCTTCTTAGACCACTCTCAAAGGGTTGGGTTGTTATAGGCGTTTACCTCATATTGAATCAATGATGAAGAGAAGGGTGTCATTATGGGTGCCACACCTTTAACAAACCCACATTTTCGACACTCAATAAGCATCGTGCAACACTGAATTTAATGTTGGTGTGGTGGGTTTATGAATCATTAAACTTGAACCAACATCAGATCCAATGACTCATAATCGTGCAACAACAGTTCATTAAATGCGTTATTACAAGGTGCATATTTAACGCCCACATTTTCATGGAATATTTGTGTGAATATGCAAATATTCATGGAAAAAATGAATGGACTATTTACAAAACCCTAGAGTGAGTCTAGATATCTAACTTGCATCATCCTATTTTAAACCTTGTAGAGATTCTAATTATTAATAAGATGAAAACTAATCGTGAAGTCATAAACTTTCCTTCCAAATGGGAATAGTAGTAGGGAGTGGTACTTTTTATAAATTTGTAGATGAAAGGTTATAAACGGAAGATGATGCACTTAAGCAATGAATTAAAGGGATCGATTATGCACGATCCACTCGATTAAAATCTCATTTAATATTTGACTTTTTAATTGTTTTATTAATATGACTTGAAATAAAAAACCAATTAGGATTCATCAAAGTCAATCATATTTAGTAGATACGTAAGGTTCATATTTAGTAGATACATAAGGTTGATTTAGGGTTACTCTAACACATATGAGATTAATAAGACCTTTATACTTTTGATTCAAATAAGATATCCCTTGAAAGCCTATCTTATTGTCACTGTACTGATATTAAAAAAAAAAAAAACTTGCGAATTGAGTGTAATTAAAGTCATTCTATGAAAAAATTAATATATTTTCTACATTTTAATATTTTACTTAAAATCTTAAAAATGTATCAACTAAATTATTATTTAATTAATCAAATAAGTTGTGGTATATATGAGACAAAAATTACTAATTCATATGATGACGATGATGATGATGTTAACGTCATTGAGACCAAACTTTGGTCTATCCGACCTAAAAAACACATTAATTAGTTTGTTTTAAAATTGTATTCCTATGCTCAAAGAGATTTGTGAGAAGTCCCGAGCTCATTATAATTTTGACAAGTTAAAAGGCTAGGAAGATTGGTCTTACAACAAAGATTATGAAACTGGGATTTAATGTGGGTGTACCCATGGCGTTTTAGGAACTGTCCAACAACCAGTTTCACAATGAAGCTCATGAAAGTTCATTCTTATCTTGATTATATTAGTTTTTTTCTTTGAACTAGTTAACAAAAAAAATACTTTTGATAATAGGATAATTATCTTTTTAATAAAACAATTTTTTCTTATTAATAAAGTAATTTTACAACCAGTGTCTTGAAATTCTTATGTCATTACTACTTTTTATAATAAGTCGCTGTTAACAATAATGATAAAAATATCTTAAATGAATCTTTATCTTTTAATTCATGAAACATATGCGCAAGTGGAGATTTCAAAGCTCTGAAGATTCATGTACCATCAGGAAAGATATATAAACAATGGTAAAAGATTCATCTTTTAATTCATGAAACATATGCGCAAGTGGAGATTTCAAAGGTGTGAAGATTCATGTACCATCAAGAAAGATATATAAACAATGGTAAGTCTAAGTAGACGAAGAAGTATTGAATAAGAAGCATGATCCAAGAAGCCGCTACTTGTTATAATTTATTCACATGGTAAGATTCGATTCGATCTTGTATTCAAACGTTGACTGGCATCTCTGTGAATCGGTCATATTGTTTTATTTAGGTTTACATTGCGTTGAAGATTTAATGGAGTGCTCTGAAACAGTCTGTCGATTCACACTAATAGGTCATAAGACATGGTCGTTTGAGAAGATGAAGAAGCAAAAGCCCTGTGACAGGAATTGCTTGTATATATTATATGTTTACACGTTTATTCAAGGCTGTATATGACACTGGAACAAAAGAAATAAATAAGTATTTCAATGGCAGTCAATCACAGAGATGCGAGGAATGCGAAAGTGGTCTTGTTCTGTGTAACTCTGATGGGATTCATCTGCTTCGCGTTTTTGAAGGAGACCCAAATGGCGTTCATTAATCCCATCGCTTTACGCTCCTTTTCGCACAAATCTGAAGACCCTTTTAAACTGCCAGGATTGTGCAGTAAAGTTGCAGATCATCATGTAGGATTGTAATCCCTCAAAATCTTTGAATTAGCATAGATCCCTGTAGGGTATGGTATTTATAAGGCGGCCACTCGCTAATATAGGGTTTTTTCGATACAATTGTGCAGAATAATTTTAGTACTGTACTATCCAATGATACGGCGGATCTTGAATCAACACTATCTCGAGTTTCGAACCCAAACAAGACGGTTATAATCACGTTGCTGAACGCAGAATGGGCAGAGAATAATAGCGTGCTCGATCTGTTCTTGCAAAGTTTCCAAGTGGGCAACGGAACTCAACACTTGCTCAAGAATCTTCTCATTCTTGCCGCGGATGCCAAAGCACTCAACCGCTGCAGGCAGATGCACGAGCATTGTTATCTATTGGAAACAGAGGGGATCGATTACACAGCTGTGATGCCCCTTATGAGTCCAAATTACGTGAAAATGATGTGGAGAAGGGTTCGCTTCTTCGCCGAGGTGTTGGAGATGGGATACAACTTCCTTTTCTCCGTAAGTCGATCTATCTTTCTTAACTTTAGAGTTCTTTTGGATCTTTTGGATCTGTTTTTCCACCCAAAAAAGAAAAAACCAACTGCGCATAAGCTTTGGTTCACTGAGTTTCGGTGAACTTGTTACATAGTCCAATTGTTGTTAAAAAAAATAGGAAAAAATCAACTGCCAAAAAAACCAACTGCCCATAATCTTTGGTTTACTGAACTTGTTACATAGTTCAAAGAATATGAAAGAATATCTATAATTTCATTAAATATTGGACTTAAAATTGTATTGTTGAACTTTTTCAAGAAAATCCTAGTTTCACCATGTATTGTAGTATCTATTTTTACCAACCTATTTTTAACACCCATTTATATAAGATTGCCAACTTTTGAAGCTCAAATACAGGAAATGATGAAGCCAAGAAGCACATCATAACTCAACATGCAAAGGAAGGAAAACTTGTTCTAGTGTTTGTGCCAACACAAAAACTTGCATGACCTATTACATTTTCACTTGAAGGCCTCTTTGATATTTCTCCAATAGCTAGCTGATAATACTTAAGCACTCAAGAAACCAAGACTAATATGAATCTAGTCCATGATTTGGAGATATAAATCCAACCCACAATTTGGAGGTTATTCCTTAGCATCAATTAGGAATGACATGAATTCATCCCATGATTTGGAGGTACTAATCTAGCCAGCTATTTGGAGATTATTCTTTAGCAAAAACTAGGAATGATATGAATCCAACACATAATTTGAAAGTATAAATTGACACCTCTTTGATATTTCTCCAATAACACAAAGTTGGCTAGCCTATAATACTTGAGCACTCAAGAAACCAAGACTAATATGAATCTAGTCCATGATTTGGAGATATAAATTCAGCCCACTATTTGGAGGTTATTCCTTAGCATCAATTAGGAATGACATGAATTCATCCCATGATTTGGAGGTACTAATCTAGCCAGCTATTTGGAGATTATTCCTTAGCAAAAACTTGGAATGATATGAATCCAACACATAATTTGAAAGTATAAATTGACAAGTCTTTGATATTTCTCCAATAACACAAAGTTGGCTAGCCTAGAGCACTCAAGTAACCAAGACTAATATGAATCTAGTCCATAATTTAGAGATATAAATTCAGCCCACTATTTGGAGGTTATTCTTTAGCATCAATTAGAAATGACATGAATGATTTGAAAATACTAATCTAGCTGTCTATTTAGAAATCATTCCTTACCAAAAACTAGAAATCATATAAATCCAACACATAATTTGAAAGTATAAATTCATACCTGATACGAAAGTGGAGATATGAATAGATCCAAGGATTTGGAGGTGATATGATATTGCATCCCTAGTAAACCCCTTGACACGACCATTCTTGCACAGTTTTATGAAATAAACGAGAATATCTACAGGCTTCATACATTATTGTAACGTTGTGATTATACATGGGGTTGCAGGACACTGATATACTGTGGTTCCGGGATCCCTTCTCGAGGTTCTCGCCAACCGCAGACATTCATTTCGCTTCAGACAAATACAAAGGCTACCCAAACGATCTGCAGAACCTCCCCAACTGCGGCTTCATTTACGCTCGCTCCAACCAACGGACAATCAGCTTCTTCAAGTTCTGGTATCAGTCGAAATCAACATATCCTGGACAAAACGAACAAGATGTATTAAACCTAATCAAATTCCAAGAGTTCCGGAGCAGATGCCTGGATGTGATCTTCCTGGATACAGAATACTTCAGAGGGTACTGCCAGAAAAGCCCAGATTTAACCCAGGTCTGCACTGTACACGCCAATTGCTGCAGAGGATTAAAGCCGAAACTCCATGATCTGCGAAACACACTCTCAGATTGGAAAAAGTACATGATGCATCCGGGCCGCAACGGCCTCAACAAAATGCACTGGACACCTGCTCGGGCATGCCGGCGCACTCGGTCCCCTCGGCACTTTTGGAGTAAAATATGGCATCGTTAAATGACATGTATTTAATTGGTATATACACAAAAATTTGAGGCATCTCAGATTGACAGTGTATGTCTCGGGATATTCTTTTACCTAAAACATGTGTTTGGAATCACACAGACTTGGACTCTGTAGTCATTCCAAATTGTCACTGTACAGTGTACATTGATTTAGGTTTTAGTTTTCTTGCTTTTTATAAATTTTTAAAAGCATCTTATGAGTCATGAGAGCCTAGTTAACTTCCGTTCGAACAATTTCAGTTGATGATAAAAGATTTTACTTTCAATTAAAAACAAAAACGAGTTGTAAGAGAAGTACATGTTGAAGCATGCTTGTCATTGAGAAATATTTGTGGCACAAGTTGAAGCTTGTTTATCACTCAGAAATAAATGTTGCTGTAATGGAATGCCATATCTATTATGAATTTCTTGGCTCAAAAAGCCCCTTGAACAATGATTTTCTTTTGTGGCAAAGGGTGGAGAAGAAATTAGAGATTGTTTTGAAAGAGGATGAAGTATTTCATCTATAAGCCAAGATTTTCCACTTGAACAAAAGCTATTAAAAACGAAGCTCATGAAGGGTAGAAGGAAGATACGTTGGTGTATACAAAATTGAAGTTATAAATGGTAGAAGGAAGATATGTGCTATGTGCAGTGTGTGCAGTGTATAAGTAATTTTGTTAATTTTTGCAAGTTCTATTTTATTTAGTTTCTTTCTTTAATTTGAGATAGTTTTAGTAATTTTGTTTTAGCAAGAAATTAAGTTTAATTTAGTTGTTTTATTTTTAATTTATGGTGAAATTTGAGTACACTTTTGGCATTACTTTTTTTCCTGAAATATTAGTCTAGCAATTTATATATATGTAGCAAGAACTTGAATGGGCCCAATGGTTAAGAACATGTGTTATCTCCTTTGGAGGACACATGTTTGAAACCGGCAGAGGATTGGCCCCTGCTGAATCACAATTTTTTTTTTTTCAATCTGCTGTGGAAGATGTACTAATGAAAGTTTATTTTTTTAAATATTTAATTTCTGTAAACTATCAATCTAACAAATTATCTTTTTTTTTTCAATCTGCTGTGGAAGATGTACTAATCAAAGTTTATTTTTTTAAATATTTAATTTCTAACTCAGCTCAATTATAATGGTGGCCAAAACGTGAATGGCCACTGAGAAGGAAGACGGCGTTAGCTTTCCATCCGACCATTTCCACAGATTGAACGACCTGACTGGCGTGAGCTGTCACATCCGACATTGCTGGTCGTCCTATCGGTGCAAATGGTCGGGTGGAAAGCTAACGCCAAGGAGCTTGAGCCGTTCTATGAATGGTTGGTTCAGACTGAAATGTCATCAGCTAAAAAGAAAATTAGACAAGTTGTTTGGATGGTTATTTGTTGGAATCTAGTGTTTTTTATTTAGTAAAATTAGAATTTTATTTTGTTTGATTTTGATGTGTTGAAATTTAATGTTTTTTATTTGGTAAAATTAGAATATAATTTTGTTTGATTTTGGTAATAAAAATAAATTCATTAATTTTAAAAATCTATGAAACATCTGAAATTTCAAAATTTAACAACTATAATCTAAATTTAAAAATTCAATCGGCGTTAGCTTTCCACCCGACCATTTGCACCGATCGGACGACCAGCAATGTCGGATGTGACAGCTCACACCAGGTCGTTCGATCGGTGCAAATGGTCGAATGGAAAGCTAATGCCGTCTTCCTTCTCGGTCGCCATTCACGTGTTGGCCACCATTATAATTGAGTTGAGTTAGAGATTGATGCACTATGCAGTATCATGTAACACAAGTTTATATGTAATTGTCTTCCGAGTTTGAGATGGATGTATGTATGACCTAAAACAATTTTATATGTAATTGTCTTTTCCAAGTTGTTAACCTCATTATGGGCCACTTATTCTCAATCCCTAATCACAAATCTAGGTATTAGTGTGATTATAATTTTATATGTAATTTTATTTGAGATTTAGGGTGGATTAAGGTCTATGCTTTTTTATCTATGGAAGAGAATGAGAAAAATCTAGTGTAATAATTGCTTTATGATAGTCTTTCAAAATTCAAAATAAACAATTATATATATAAAAAGAAAGAATATAAGATAATAAAAAAAAAGAATATAAAAAATAAGTGATAGTTGATAAATGGATAATCTCTCAACCATTTGATCCCTATCAACCTGCCACAAACTATGTGGGTGTGCTAGTCTTAATACAGTTATAATTTTCATTAAACAAATTTTATATTTGAATATATAACTTAATATTTCTATTTTGTATAATTTCAACCTCTCATATTTGTAATTCTAATTTCATTAATTCTTTTAGGAATGTTTAAAGTTAAGCATATATTTAGATATATGTGTTTCCATTTTTTTATATAATTTTATTTTTATTTTTTATAATATCTATTTTATGTTTATATTGATGATGATGATTAACCTCTATTGTCTACTGAAACCAATTTTGGTCTATCCTCTTAAATGATTAACTATAACTATAATTATGAATGTTGACAGCTCCTAACTTAAACCTCTACTAATTTATAATTTGTTAATTACAATTTACTAACACTTAACCTATAACTTAACCTAAGCCACTATTATCAAATATTTAACATATTCGTTATAAAAATTACTCACTTTCAATTTTCATTGTGTCAAATACTGCAAATTATCTCGTCTAACACTTAACCTAACCCACTGTATAACAAATATTTAACATATTCATTGTAAAATCAGTCTCTTCCAATTTTCGTCGTTGCAAATATTGCAAATTATCCCGTCATGCCCCGAAGCTTTAGATTCGTTTTGTCTTTAGCTTGTAATAACAAATCTATTTCAACCCTAATATTCCATTCTTTTATGAATTTGTTTTATGGAAACTTTCAAGTTTCTTCCACAATGTAACATCCCTAAATTTTTTAAATAATTTTTTTTATTACCGACAAATGCAAGTTTTATGTGTCTATAATAATTTTATTGTTAGCATACTTTAATGGTGTACTATGTCAGAATTATGTATGTTTTTTAGTTTTTTCACTACTTTGTGATGATAATTGTCTTTAAAACTATTTGATGTTTTTTTTAGTTTTTGTTTTACCTTTAAGTTGTAAAAGGTACCGATCATGGTCTTACTTAGTCTTTACGACTAATGCACGATCTTTGTTTCCCTTGATGGAGGTAGGTGCAGTTTTCGTAAAAAAAAGAACCAAATCCTAAAGCATAAATCTATTGTTTCCCTTGATGGAGGTAGGTGCGGTTGTTCTAAAAAAAGAACCAAATCCTAAGGCATAAATCTACCAGCGACAAGGAACGTGGTCACATTGCTTTTGAGGATTGCAACTTAAACTTTAGTTAGTCTTGAAATTTGTATAACATACTATTTCAAATCTATTCTTTTAAAATGGTGAAGTTTGAACTCAATATAACATATGTTATAGCTTATACTATATCATATACTTGGATATTGGAAATGATAATCCTCACCTGTTTACCTATGTTAAGCTTAATGTGGGAAGCAATACGCTTAAACCTTGGGTCCTTAATACACCAGATGTGACTAAGGGTAAAGATCTTGAGACCATATCCATGAATTTAAAATGTAAGGGAAAGTATTAATGGCATCCACATCTATGCCATGTGGTCTTAATAACGTCTCTAACTGTCGGGTAAAGGACATGAAGTCAAACTCTAGGTTTTTAATGTGTATTAGTGGTTGTGTAAAATATTTTGATGGGTTTTATTTGCAGTTAGTTGTACCTTCATTCTTGCACTCAGCCTTTGGACTTTTGACCTTCTGTTATAGCTCAAAATGACACATCTCTACGTGTGACCACTTTCCCATGATTCCGTCGCATGTCGACACTTCATGAAAGTCACTGAAAAAGCACCTAACTTGGAGGACTGATATCTTGAGTTCTGTAACTCCGTTTGACCTCATCTCTGCACCGTTGGAAAGGTATTTCAGTTAGCTAAAACCTTTTAGAAGACACCGAAGTCTGAAAATGCCCAGAAATACCCTTAAAATGAGTTTATTTTATATCCACGACTTTCCTTAAGGAAAACCCGCGGATGATACACGAGTTGTTCTCTTTCGTACCCGCGGATGTAAAAAGTTGCTCATATCCGCGAGTTTCTGTACTAGCAACCTGCGTATACTTTTCATATACGTGACTGTCTAGTTATGCAACCTACGGATGCCTTTTAAAAATGTCAAAAAACACACCTTTTGAATTTTGGTTAGTTTGGGTAGTTATGCAACTGACTTCTTCAGTTGTAACCACTTTGTCTTCGCCCCTAACTCTTCCTTAACCATATAAATAGAGGTAGGGAGATCCATGAGAGGGGACTTGAATTTTCGCATTGTTATGCTGGAGGACTTGGAGCTCTCTTTGCCCACACCTTTGCCCTAGAAGCATTCTCCTTATGTTGCAAAGCTTGGAGGCTGAGTTCCCTCGAGAGGAGAAGCAGCAGAACCGAATCAAGGTTTCGTGATCAGGTGCCAAACTTGAAGAGAAGGTATACTTGTACTTGTTTTCAAGATTAATAAAGATATGATGTCCTTCTTCTTCCCAAATCATTGTTCAATGTGTGATTGAATCTCTGTTTATGATCATATGATGATGTTATTCAGATCATTAGTTCATGTTTATTTGATTACCATTTGTTTATATGTGGTCATATTGGTTTGAGGAAGGTATAATTCATTTTGCAGGTCTCTTGGAGCAAGAGGAGCAAGAGGAGGATTGAAGAGAAATCTTGGACCAGCCTTCAGTTAGTCAGGTGTGGACATTTCTTATCTCTGAAACTTGCTTATATATGCTTGCTGAACATTGTGCATCTCTCTTTCAACCCCAGTATGTTGATGGCCTCTTAAACCCTAGCCATAGGATACTTTCCTTTACAACACCTTGTTAGCCCACTATATATAAACAGAGAGGGAGAGACCATTAACCTTGGCCCTCACCTTCATTTGAACCTATCTCAATTTACCTAGAATGCTCATGGAGTTCGTGAGCTACGGTTCGGCTTCTGAAAGAGTATCTCTGGTGGAAACTATATGCTAAGAAGGTAAACTGTAACTTTAGTAGCTCTTCAAGTTTATGATTCTTTTACACAGATTTCTTCTTTTATAAAGAAGAATATTGTTTAACCTTCATTAATCATGTGTGTGCAGAACTAGTCTCTACGATGAGGGTGTATATTGTTCACTGGTTGAGGAGCCCCATTTAACTGGTAAGACCCATGTCTTTACCTCACGTAGCTCTGTGGAACCAAACTGGGTCTTGTGGTGTAAGTTTCATGGCGTTGGGTCTCTGTGTTGGGTTGGTGATATGGAAGTGATATACTCACTTTGGTAATTATATACATTTGATATTGTAAGGGTGTTATATACCACCTGTGGAGTCATAGAATACTATGCCACTATGTATATTCGCTTGGTTATAAACTTGTTTTAATATTGTTAGAACCCGAGAGGGTTTCGATACTGCAAATCTATTTTCATTCTAAAGTTGAGCGATTGTGTAATTTTTCCAGAATGTGAACAAATAATTTCCTATGGAGTCTTACGACTATGCCACTTTATTTCTTATATATGCTGTTAAAAAGCACTTCTATTCAATTCTGTCACTTGTATTTTAAGTAGTACAGACCTTCAACTTGTCTGACCCTACAAGGGCTTTGTAGTTTACTTACAATGCTTAAAAGTTATGGCTGTGAGCCTACATTAATCTATCAATTTGTTTTGTTTGGGATTATAAGCTACTTTCGCTTTAATCTAAAATAAATTTTCTATTTACAATTATGGTATAAATTGGAAAACAATAAGGCCATGAAGATCTTACTACTGATTCTTATTCTTGGGATAGAACACCACCGTCGTATTTTCTTTACTCTGTGTTGATAATATAATGGATATGTTATGGGATAAATCCCATGAGGGTTTCTGTGTACACTTCTTGATTTATTTAATATAATGGATGTTGCATTTTTAACATGATTTACAGTTCATTTATTGAGTCCTCCAATTGGTTTACGAGTCTTATTGATGAACTCACGGTGAATCCGTAATGTAGTAGTAGAAGAGATTTAATTTAAAATTATCTCAGTTATTTTACTATTTATAGTAATTTGTAGTTAACCTAATTAATGAAAGGATTTGGTCATGGAGTCTTTGCCTTTCTAAGTAGTCTTTCAGATAAGCGTCGTAAGACCTCTGCCAAAAGACTTCTTTTGCTAAAATAAAATCTGCGGGGTTTTTAGTGAAGTTATAAATAAAGTTTATATTAGTTAAAAGAATGGTTACATAGTCTTTATCCTTCTATTGACAGTTAGTAGGGTTTCAAAAACACTTAAAAGGAAAACAAGATTTAGTTGTAATGACCTTATTGATGTTATTTTAGTTTATAGACGACATATGAGGACCATGATTTCCATATGTTTAAAGGTATGACTTTGTATATGTAAACGAATTCAGTTATAAAAGTATCCTAGGGTTTCTTCATTTTAAAGACAATGAATATTTTACTTTGAGTATATAATTTTGTTATTATAACTTTAACATACCGTGAGACTGTAGGTAACTTCCATTACTGTTAAAAAGAATTTAAAACTTTGTTTAGTTAATCATACTGTTTGAAAATAATTAATCCCCAAGGCTGTATGTAACTTACTTCTGCAAGAGAAATATTACAGAAACAACACCAGCCCGACTTGAAGCCTGTAACCAGTCACTACAGTCTGTCGATAATCTTGAGTTGGTGTTAAAAAACAATTTAAACATTAAGAAACTAGGCTTGGGATGCCCTTATGTGAAACTAGCTTAGTTTATACTATTCATTTTAAACCTTGGTTATTCTAAATTAATTCTAGATTTTGTTTAAGGGGATACGACTCGATCATGGGAAGATTATTTTAAATAGAGTCTTAAGGAGGAAACTTACATATGAACATTAGATAAGTTTATGTTTAAATCTGTATAATCTTGTTTTAGGCTTTAACCCTAAAGAGTTTAGAGTGCTATAAACATGGTTCTATTCTTGAGTGTGTGTGTGTGTGTGTGTGTGTGTGTGTGTGTGTGTGTGTAAATGAAACATCTATACGATAGTAGGTATATGTGCTTGTTTACTAAGGGACCTTTACAAGTCCTTACTGTGTTACAAAATTTACTTGATTTAAGCATAGTCTACATATTTATGTCTCTATTACTAACATTTTAATAATTTGTAATACCTATAGAAACAATCTAAATCCGATATAAAAATATCATTGCCTATGTTAAGAAATACTTTTACATATAATACTAAACCAACAGATATATCCATTAAATTGTATACCAATAAATATAGTTCCTAACAACTTCCAGATAAAGAGATTATAAAACATTCTAATTAGAGTGAACATATTTCAAAACTAAAGGACATATTAAAAAATTAAATAGCAATTGAACCTAGAAAAAAGGAAGAAAAGGGACAAACACCCATGGGAGATTGTTCCACCCAACCTTATCCTGAAGCAACCAAAGTTACTTGCTTAAGACCTCCGATCCTATTCACTAAAGCACTAGGACGAATATCTTTGTCGCACAACAGACTCTGTAACTTATCACTTAGTAGCCGACTTAACTCAACAAAACACTTTAGCTATCCCCTAATAAATTTCCTTGTGTTCTTGAATTTTCAGTTTGCAATAGTCACAAGGATCATTCTCTCAGAAATCAGAATGAGTAGTGAGCCTCCTTCTCAATTTGATGGTTTATATAAGATTGCCTAGGTTTTTGGGTCAGTTTTGGAATTAAATGAGCCTCCAGCTCAGTTCCCCCCTCTCAGGGAACATGAGCATTTTTTAAGGGATTACGCTCCCGCGACAACTATAAAGTGAATGGTAGTGATGCCACTTGTCAGCCATCCTTCTACAGCTGCTCTTTCCTCCTAGTGGGTCAGTGAACACTCATTTAACAGTCTCCCCTGGATATGCGTCTCCTTTTATTAACTATTAAAATAAATAATTCTTCAATTACAGTCATCCTTGACCCACTTGGTCATAAAGTTTACAATAAAAATAACATAATGTTTTTACTGAAATAAATGATAAATATTTATTTTTCAGTTCTGGGTATGTTACAAACACCCCCCTTAAGCTCAACATCATCCTCAATGTTTGTTAAGTTATTCTAAGTCTTCTTGGAACAGATCTGGATATGTCACTCGCATATCGCTCTCTAATTCCTAGGTTGCTTCCTCTGGAATGAGGTGTTTCCACTGCACCTTTACCTTTCCAATGGTGTGATTCCATAGAAAAATTTCCCTCTTATCAAGAATACAATCTGGTTCCACCGAAAAATATCCTTCTGGTTCTACCTGAATCACAGTCCACTCAATCACATGAGTAGCATCATGTATATACTTTTTCAAAATAGAAACATGAAATACGTTATGTATTTTAATATTAGGTGATAATGCTAACTGATATGCCATTGGCCCTACTTTTTCCAGAATTTTGAACGGTCTGCAATACTTGGGTGCTAATTTAGCACAACTCCCTACTTTAAAGGATCTCTTTCTAGGTTTAACCTTAACAAATACATGCTCACCTACTTGGAATTCCTTCGGAGTTCTTTTAAGGTCAGCATGACTTTTGGTTTTCCTAAGCAATTTTCAAATTTCTTTGTACCCATTTCACTGTTAGATCCAATTCTTTTAACATGTTAGGTCCTAACATCAATATATCTACTGCATTACTCCATGTAATAAGAGTGTTACACTTTCTACCATATAATATTTCAAAAGGACTAAGCTTTGTTGAAGCTTGATAATGGTTATTATAAGCAAATTCAACTAAGTGAAAATAGTCTTCCCACTTCTTGGGATAGTCTTTAACATAAATTCGTAACATATCTTCTATTACCTGATTAAATATTTCTGTGTGTCCATCCGTTTGCAGATGATAAGCAGTACTGAATTTTAATTTAGTATATAGCCCTTTGAATAAATATTTCTAGAAATTACCAATAAATTTTGGATCTCGGTCAGAAATTATTACCTTTGGAATTCCATGTAAGTGGAAGATTTCTTTCATAACTATGTCATCAATGCTAGTAGCTTTATAAGTTGTTTTAACAAGTGTAAACTGTGTTGCTTTACTTAGTTTATCCACAACTACCATTATTGAATCATTTTGTTTCTGGTTTTGAAGTAAACCATTTACAAAGTCAATACTGATGACTTCCCATTTCAAATTTAGAATTAGTAATGGTTGTAAAAGGCATGCTGCGTGTTGATGTTCAGCTTTAATTTTTTGACATTCGATACCACTAACTAAAAATTCAACAACTTCATTTTTCATATTAGGCCAAAAGTACTATTTTCTCAACATGGTTGTCCTCTTTAATTGATACACCAGATGTCTAGAATAAGGACTTTTGTGTAATTCATTAAAAATAAGCAGTTTAACTTTCAGTATATTTGGCACATTAAATTTGTTTTTATACAATACTAGACCGTTTTCATTAAAACTGTAATCTGTAATTATAATTTCAGATACATTTCAAGTTACCTTTTCCTTTAAACTATGGTATTTTGTGTCCCTATTTATTCCTTCTTCCAATTTATCTTCTAAATCCGTTTTATAACTTCTAATGGAAGCTACAAAACTTATTACAACATTCCTGCTTAAGGCATCAACCACTTTATTTTCTATCCCTTTAATCTGTTTTATTTTGAAATCATACTCGCTAAGGAAAGATAGCCATCTAGCTTGCCTCGTGTTTAGGTTTTGCTGATCAAACAAATATTTTAGGCTTATGTTATCGGACATTAGCAGAAATCTTTTACCTATTAAGTGATGGTGCCACATTTTTAAAGCATGGATTATGGCATCCAACTCTAAGTCATAATTTGCGTAGTTCTTTTCGTGAGTTTTCAATTTTCTTGATTCATATGCAATTGCGTGACCTTTTTTGGTTAGTACTCCACCCAAACCTTCGTTGCATGCATAAGTGCGCATACACTGAAAACTTTGTGTGGGTTTTCTAATTTTAGAATGGGTGCAGTGGTTAATAATCCTTTTAGTTTATTAAAAATGTCTTCCCATTTCTGATCCCAAACAAATTTATTACATTTTTTTTGTAATGAGGTTATAGGATTTGCCGATTTTGAAAATCCTTCAATAATTTTTTTGTAATAAGTTGTTATTCCCATAAAGGATCGTACATCAGTTACATCCTTTGGAACAGGTGAATCAATTATAGCTTTTATTTAGTCCAGGTCCAGCGATATCCCTTCTTCGGATATTATGTGCCATAAATTCACATTTGCTGAACTTAGCATATAGCTGATGCTCTCTTAATACTTGTAGTATTATATGTAGGTGTTCATCGTGTTCTTCTTTTTTTTAGAATAAATTAATGTGTCATGTAATTACTACAAATTTGTCTAAGTAATTATTTAGGACATTGTTCATTAAGCCCATAAAGGTTGCTGGTGCATTTGTTAGCCCAAAGGGCATAACCACAAATTCATAGTGCCCCAGAAGGGGTTCATTTGCAAGGAAATATTATATCACGTCCATTCATATTGGGAGTTTGAATACTCCTAAAAGCCTAAAAAATATATTGCCTCATATTAAGGGGTGAAGGGTTTTTTTTTAATTTGACATAGTGATATAAATATTGAAGGTTATTTTATTTGTGTGGGTCGAGGAATAAAATTCAAATTGTGGGATATATATATATTCTTCATATATTTGGATGCCTCCCAAAGATACATGTTGAATGCCTCACATAAAATTGTTGTTTATTAAAATATTATTTTTGTAATATTATAATTATGTTGATAATTTTTGTATTATATATATATATATATATATATATATATATATATATATATCGACCTTCATATATTTTTAGCATGTCAAAATTATAGTGAGCTCAAGACGCTTCTCTACAATCTCTTTAAGCATATAAATACAATTTTAAAACAAACTAAATAATTCGTTTCTTTAGGTCCGATAGACCAAAGTTTGGTCTCAGGGGATGTTAACCATCATCATCGTCATCATCATATATTTCAAATGTGGTTCATAAACCCCCCAGCGGGGATACTACGCCCACAGGAAGAAATCACAAGGGGGCCACACGAAGGGGCCTCACCTCGTTCACTCTAATTATGGGGCTAACCCAGCGAGGACATCAAGTGAGGCCCTTATATGACAATGTATAGCCACCCAGGGATTTGACCCCAGGATATTCTATTCACAATTTACAACACTCAACCACTCAAGATATCCCACTGGGATATATATATATATAAATGTTGCATATGAAAACATTTTATACTATGGGGCGCTCGCATGAAGTTGGTTCCACTTTTTAGTGCCACTTAAGAAATCAGAAACGCACTTCCAAAGTGCAACTCAAGAACGCATATGCGTTATTGATGGTACGTTCAGAATAAACCGAGACCAAACATAAGGCTAAGGTTCGTAAGGAAGTATCTCATATACGATATATATTGCAAGTGATATATATCGCATATGCGATATTGAAAGCTAGAAAAAAAAAGAGAGGCTACAGGCCTCAAATATCATTTGCACAATCAGGCATTGGGAGAGTGATAAAGCGCGTGGGCGAAAAAACACAGAGGCAAATTTTGTTTTAGCTTTTGGAGGTCGAGTTGGAGGTGGATAGGCTCCAATGGCAGGTAAATTCTCTTATCCATTTCAATTAGTCTTCAATTCTTTATTGTTTTTCTTAATTTCATAGGTTTTTTAATTATTTAAAACAAATTTAATAAAAAAAATTGAATGAAATCAAAGAATGATTAAGTAAAACAACTTGTATTTTTTTGTTTAAATCTTAACAAATAACAAAAATGAACAAGACAATGTGGAAAACCCACCCTCTAATAACCCAAAACCTAACCCAGAACCTAACCCCAACATGAACCCAAACCCAAACTTGGAGGGGGAACAAGATTGAAACTCACATATTATTGCGTGTTTGGCGTCATTGAGGTGCCTTAGCTCATCTATTAGAGGCGGGGATCATTTGAGACAGTATTTAGCTGATGCATTGGACACAATAATAAACACAATTGCCAATTCCCAAGGAGCTCTATACAACATTAACTCATACAGAGAATCCAGGAGGCAATACTACTCCGATGGATTGAGTTATAAAGACATCAAAGACCTTCAAAATTACAAAAGACCAATTATTTTCATTATTTCGAGACCCTAGCACCGGATTGGTTCCACCCACCAGTCGAGCAGACATTTCCATAGACTAGTGCATTGAACCAAATATAAAGGCCAATTGGATGGATCGTTGGTATATGGTCTTTGATGAAGACCCTCATGGGAATAGGGACATCCCATTTTATTTCCTTAGGAAGTTGTATGCAGAATTCATCCTAGGGAAACATGTTAACTACTTCGATATCTTAGGCTTCCAGAGTGTTGGTCATGGGATGCTCCAAGATAGGGAAGGGGCCATGATGGATCATAACCGTGTGCCACACCCTCCACACACACCGAAACCCCCTCAGCTATATCCTCCTATGGGTCCTGTTATTGAGGATACACAGGATGCATTGTTTCATTTATCAGATACATTGATTCAGCATGGGACTGATGTCCAAGGCAATGTAAACCAAGGGGCTGGCACTTCTAAGGCCGACCCATCTATAGATCACACAAGAGATGCAGAGCATTCAGAGCATCGTGTTACTCCACACCCTTGCACATCGTGTGGAGGCATATGCTATGGCCCTACTTCAGAATTTCGAGACGATGGATTACTTCGATTTGTAAGTAAAACTCATTATTTTCATATTATATTTTGTTTCATATCACAATTTTCAATTGTTTCACAATTTATTTATATTTAATTATCTAACAAATTATGTGAACAAATATATAGTTGGTGTTCCATGGCACACCAGAGTCGCATAATCCACCGATCAATGTTGAGAACATTGATGCGGCTGTCAATATTGCATATGGGTTTGGTTCTTCAGCAATAGGGGTAAGAACTATACTTGTTAACTTGTCAACTTTATTTACATATTTATAGTAGATATTGTAACATTCAATACATCCTAATTTTGATACATGTTTTATGCAGGGTGATTAGGATGAGTACATTGAATCTCAGCCTATTCCCTCTCATGCAGAGGTAGATTCCCAAACACAGGTATTATTTTAAATATGCTTTTAATTATGCTTTTAATTGTGTTTCGCTTTCGCTTTCTTTGGAAAAATCATTTTCCGTCCATCATGTATATGTCTCGTTTTCTTTGTATTATATGACATTGACATATTTTACATTATGCAAGGAACCATTGAGCCATTGGTGTTTGAAGAGAACCAACGGGAGGTTGTTGCCGACCCACCTCTTCCCCCCCACCAGGTACATGTATGTTTCACTTTCTTTGAAAACATCATTTTTCGTCCATGTAGTATATATGTCTACGATACTTTTTATTATTAGAATTCAGCATATGTTATTTTATGCAGGATTCTATTGAGGCACCGGTGCTTGAAGAGCACCAGATTGATAACCCACCTATCACGAGCCAGCAGGTACGTTTATGTTTCGCTTTCTTTGAAAACATCATTTTTCGTCCATGTACTATATATGTATAAGATTATTTTTATTATCTAAATTTGACATATGTTATTTTATGCAGGATTCTATTGAGGCACCGGTGATTGAAGATCACCAGATTGATGACCCACCTATCATGAGCCAACAGGTACGTTTATGTATCGCTTTCTTTTAATTGTGATTTTAATGATTCAACATGTACTTTTTTAATTTTTTGAAATTGTCTAATTGTATCTTTATCCTTTTGTACGTAGGGATGTGAGTTTGATGAACTTGTCCAAAAAGTGAGCTTTTTTGCTAGTACAAGTAGAAGTCTTTTTCTCTCATTCCTAGTTAATCGATCCACTGGTTACACACCTCCTCTGACAAGGCAGCAGGTAAGTTTATGTCTTTCTTTCATTGTACGTTTATGTATGGCTTTGCCTGATTTGGTGCTTTCTCTTTGTATGTTTTTGTAGGTTTATGTATCGCTTTGACATATGTTACTTTATGCAGGAACCTATTGAGACAGTGGTTCTTGAAGAGCACCAAAGCGAGGTTGTTTTCAACCCACCTCTTCCCCCCAGCCAGGTACATGTATGTTTCTCTTTCTTTGGTAACATCATTTTCCATCCATGTAGTATATATGTCTCTGATTCACTATTTTATCTTAAATTGACATATATGTTACTTTATGTAGGCCGCTATTGAGGCACCGGTGCATGAAGAGCACCAAATCGGTGACCCACCTTTGATGAGCCAATAGGTATGTTTATGTATCACTTTCTTTGTACGTTTGTGTATCACTTTCTCTGATTTGGTGCTTGAAGAGACCCAAATCGGTGACCCACCTTTTCCCCCCCAAGGTACATGTATATTTGTTGAAATTGGCATTTTTTTTTTTTATGCAGCTTGATAATGAGCAAGTGGTTCTTGAAGAGCACCCAATCAAGGTTGTTGTTAGTGAGGCACCATGACCCACCATTACTTACTCACGTACAGTAAGTAAAAATGTTATTTTGGTTTTGGAATTTGAACAAATGTACATAGAATTTTTAAAGGTTGGTAAATTAACTTACAAAATTTGGTTTTTCTATAGTTTCCACTGATGTGACCTATCCCTCTTGTTTAGCGATGGGGATCACTAGTGAGCAGTCGGAAAAGAAAGTTATACTTCTTCGAAGACATTGACAGTGGCAGCGAAAGGGCGGATAACTAGACACAGGGTCTTCACTTAGTGAAACCATGCCATAGCACGTTCGTTCATGCCATATGAAACAATACCCCTATTTTCAAAAAATATTGGAAAATACCTCCCAAAATCATTTTTTTAACCCACTCCCAATATGCCTTGCCAATTTTAAAAAACCCCTATTTTCCCTATATATTGCATGTATCCATTTTTTCATTTACATTTTTTATAACCCTTTATATTTCTACCTAAGGAAAAAAAATAAACACAAGAAAGGGCGACACTTGATAGGCGCCCTTAGGCAAATCACTTTATTAGGAATGAAAATGTATCACATGATGTCAAAACAAATAAGAGAGGGTTTATTTGTACCAATCTCAAACAGTAGTGTGTTTTCCCCAAGAAGGGTTCAAAAATGAAACTTACACCATTTATAACTGCTTCTTTCCATCACAGAATTTGTATCCAAGCACCAATTTGGTATCTAGGAGATTGTACAACTTCAGAAACAAAAATGATTTGGAATCTTCAATGCATATTGTTAATCTTTTTAGATTAAAAACAATATGAATTTAACAAGAGGAATGGACGAGTCGAGCTGGCATCCATTTATCCAATGAACTTGTGAGCATTTAAAGCATAAATTCATGATGTCAAAATAGGCCACCTTTCAGTTGAAGATTGTATTTCCAATTCAGATGTCTACCTAGTCACCAAGTTCCTAGCTAATTTTTACTCAAACAAATTCTTTATCATCTACAAGGAAAAGAAAAAAAAATCCAGGGTTGTGACAAACAAGAAAGTTGGTCAGAAGACATAAACAAAAATATGGAGAAGCAAAGTCAGCTAAAAAATATGATCCAAATAATTGAACACCAGTAACATTATGAGCAATTTCAAATTTAGGCTTCAAACTGACAAATTTTCTTCAACATAGATTCAAGGCAAATTCTCGAGGTGTGACTCTAACAAAGCAACCAACCAAACTACATAAAAATATCTGGATTATTAGGAAGAGCAACAATAAGAGAATGAAGAGCATTAATTTTGTCTGGATTATTAGGAAATGCAACAATAAGAGCATGAAAGAATGCTCTTCCAGACAAAATTAATGCTCTTCCTTCTATCCATGCCATCCCTAATATCACCTGAGATTGGATAGATGTTTCCACTTCCATGCTTTTGTATACATGGGCTTCAATTTCCATATTCGGGTTCACCTGCAGATGCAATTGAACAAATCTTGCTATGGAGAACTTGTATTAATAATTGAATGGAACCGCTAGCACAAACAAGTGCAAACAGTCTGCTTTCACATGAAAATATACCACAACCACCTTAATTGCAACCAACATACTTGCAGAATTCGGCTAGTAAGTTCAAACCATTTCGTCGTTATGTAATTATAATCATCCTTATTTAAAGCCAGAACGCTATTCATCCAAACTATTATGGAGTAATAATCGCAATGCAATTCAAGTTATACCATATCTTGCATCTGTCTAAATTGTCATGAAAATTTCAAGAACAATTAAGATTTCTTGAGAATTGCAAAGGCCTAAAAAAGGTGTGCAATATCAGATCAAAATCGATGTTATTTCTTAGAAATGTGCCATACAGAAATGCTAGGTGGAGGGAGCCATATTACCTCCCCTGAAATTTGTCACAATGTTGATCATTTTCAAACCTAGCAATATCTGCCAATTATGAACTTAAGCACGCTGCTACTTACAACCATTGGTGGTAGTCGTTGTGATCATGTAAACACATTAACCTACTACCAGGTCAGTTGCAATGTATCATGAGATGGTTTCTATAATTATTTAGAATTCATATTTCTTTATCACCTTGTGATATTCACAAAGATTAACTGTGTCTGCACAAACAAGCTCTAGAACAAATGCTCCATCTCAGGAAAACTGCAATGCAAGAAATTTCCTGGGAAGAAAATGGTACAAAATACCATTCTAGACAAATTCTATCAACAAGAATCCCAATATAACCTGACATGATCAAAACCCAACCATCTTTTAACTTTTTATACATCATAGTACTTTTGAAGACAACCACCATAATGAACTCTGTGGTACCATAGAGAGAACCTCTTATACCTGTAAAATTTAACAACCGAAAAGAAGTACCAAGGTGTCCTGTCTTTAAAAAACTACATTCCCTCTTACCGTGAACTCTGGCAGTTTTGCTGTGCCAAGTGATAGATTTTCAGAAAAAATTAGAACAATTGCCGACTTCCAAACCAATGCCAAACTGAAAATACATCTCACTGCCAGATAGACCACAGGTCAAGAACAGGATAATCCATATGATTCTATGATTCAATGGCCCATTTAAACAAAGACTCCAACCTGCACAACATTAGCAGAAATTACTTCACAGTTCACATGCAATACCAAATGTGTACAAAAAGATGAAGTCGATTGAGGGAACTTGTCACATTTATGTTCAAATTAAATTATTTCATCATGGGTATAGCTAGTAAACAAGTCCCATGTCAAGTAAATCTAAATTATTTCATCATGGGTATAGCCAGACAACAAGCCCTATGTCAAGTAAATCTAAATTATTTCATCATGGGTATAGCTAGACAACTAGAAGGGAAGCAATCTAAATTATTTCATCATTGATAGCTCAACAACTAACTAGCATAACATGCCCTAAAAATTAATATATTTGTTATATATACGTCATATTTATTACACCATCAAGAAAATTTTCCATTGCTGGTCGAGGGTTAATTTTCAAAATTTTGGTAAAATGTGCTATATATTTGCTATTACCAAGTTAGAAATATTTGCAATCTGATTTATGCAATCACCTAAAACAAATATAAATCCAATCTCATAATCTGATGGTATAGAAATCATAGCAAACAAGCAGATTGAGAGGCACATTAGATGGTGGCATCATGATAAACCAGAAGATTGAGCATGACTTGTGCCTGGATCATTATACAATCTTTTTGGTATTTTTTGTTATGACAGACTAGACTCCTCTTTTTCAAAGACGATAAATATAATTACATGATATATCATTGTATTTCAATTTGATTTGGGGCAGAACATAAGATCAATAGCAACACCTATGCATGTTCAATGTACAATCACTACTGCATAATAATCTAAACNAGTGGGTTAGAAAGGAATTAAAAGACCATAGAGGGCCCTCAATCGTCTGTAAATAATTGGTAAATGGCATTCCAACTAATAGGGAAATGGTTAGTCTGGAAAATAGGGAAGAGGAAGCAAGGTAAAAATAGGTGAAGGCACCAGGCTGGTGTGCTTCAGAAATCAACATATCAGTTCTCTTATTAATCCTTCATAACAGGAAGAAAATTATTATTATAGATGCTGCTGTATCAGAAGTTAAATTGACTATGAAGTTAAGTATGGAAATCAAATGTATAGATCTATATTCAAGGAGAGATTTTGGACGAATGGAACCCGTATATTCATGGGATCAAGATAAGTGGAAAAAAATAGAAAGAAGAAGATTATTAGATTGTTTGGTAAAAAAACAAAGCAACAGGGAACCTCACTGCTAAGCTGGGTTATGAACCAAGGGTGAAAGAAGAATTTGAGGGTGAAAAGATGGGGGTGGAAGGTCATCTGGAGATGAATTTTCTTCTGCCAACAAAATTCTTACTTGGGATAATTGCAATAATAGATCTTGGAACAGACCACACAAAGATAACAAAGAATCAATTGACCATTTACTAGCTCACTTTCCATTTTGAATAGAACTTCGAAATAAATATTTGGAGCTAGCTAATGAAGATGTGAAATGGAAAGGAGAAGCTATTGTAGATTGTTTCAAGAGCTGGTACGAGAATAAAAATTATCAAATAACACAAAGCAATTCCCTGTACAGTGTTGTGGGCACTATTGATAGCTAGAAATGATAAGAATTTCAAGGGTAAAGACATCAATTCCAATTAAGGTTTGCTTCCAGATAAAATGTGCATATAGTGGTATTTGGGTAACCATAAGGTTACAAACAGGAAAAGGATCAATCAGCATGATATAGATTTCTCCAAGGCCTGGGGATTCTTTTGATGGAGCTTGTCAAAATCCATCTGGTGCTCAAATTGGAAGCTGACAGAGGAATAGTAACTTTTCATGTATATGGTGATTGTAAAATTGTTATTGAGTAGGCTACATCCAGTTATTAAAAATTATCAAAGAAATCAGTTATTTTGAAAACATATATTTCAACCATGTCTATATAGAAATTAATAAACATGTAGACAAATTATCCAAGGAGGTATTACTCCTACAGCAAGGTTCAGTGGTTAAAGTTGAATGAAAGAGACAAACTCCCTCATCTAAAGGCTCAGTAGTTCCAAGGAAACAATTCAGAAATTCTGAAGCATACATCTTGAAGATGCCTTTCTAACTTCCATTTAGTTTACTGGAAATAGCTACAAAGCCAGATTTGGATGAAGACGGTATATGGACTTAAGTATAGATTAAAGGAAGGACTTAAACAGTGCATATTCTACTAGCATATGGCAGAGCGACACAGTCATCTAGAGTGTAAAAAGGACAATCATATGTATATTCTGATTTCATCTAGAAATATAAAAAATACTGCTTTTTGGAAAAGAAATATAATTTTGATTTGACACTGATGATTTTATGATGAGAACATGGATAACTTGTAGTTCATGCATGGATAACAGGTAGTAACAGACAACCCATTTAAATAAAGAAGGTAAAAGGTAGCTGAGGCATAGACAACATGTGATTACAACTAAGCATGGAGAACAACAACTTGTTCATGGAACATAACTTGTGACCTGTCGGTGTTCATCGGCCACAAGTGGCTATCCTAGTATTATTTGTGGTTAAGTAACCTATGTTGGACACCACAATGTCCCCTGTGATGCAACAAGGAATTGTAGATTTAACCTAATAATAATATAATTTACTATGCAATGAAACAAAGTACAGATAGCATTTATGCAATTGAAACTATACTTAATAGAATTTTTGAACAGAGTATAAAAAAGTGATACTTACATACTAGGTTAGGAGCACTCACCCAGTTTAATATCAGAATCAATATCCATACAACCAATATGTGCTGGCTCAATAGAACTATCTTCAACAATTTTGGTACCACTTATATCTCCACTGCCAGAGATAGACAATACATTATCCGAAATTATTTTCCCTTTTACTCCAAATTTTGTATGTTGTTCCATGTCTTCTTTGCAGTTAACATTCTGTGTATGTGTACAATCTTTCCCTCCTGCAAGAGCATTGAGTTGAACAGTTTTTAATATGAACATCAGACATATAATCTAATTTAAAATAGCCAGATTCATCGTAGGTATTAAATATTTGTGACATTCAAATTTTGCAAATCCAATCTGTTTTCTTAATGCTAAATGAAAGAGCCTAATGCTTTGCATTGCATTCATTTAAATTCAATAGAGACCGATTTACTGTAAACATTCTACATTCCACAACATTGAAAAATGTCTATTTATAGAAAACCAAAATAAAAGATGGGTGTCTTAAATTACCTGTGGCTTCATCCTTCAGTAGTTCCCTCTTACATAGCCGCTTTTGTAACAGATCAGTTCCTGGAAAGACCATTAGATTGAGATTTCTAATTTCCTGCTTATTTGAATCTTCCAGAGGTTTGAAACCAAAGGCCATAGTCCATGTTGGAAAAAGATCAGGTATTCCTGGTAAAATAAGCTTTTCCACTTTGAGAGATGATAACATCTGAAATAGGAACTAGACAAGTTAAATGCATGTAGAAAATAAGCTGCATATCTGGACAAACAAGATATCTAATATAAAGGCACATATCCACATCAAAAGGTAACAAAACAAATATAATGTAGAAGGATGGTATCTTATGTTGTAAAGCAAAGTAATGAATCTGAATAGTGCTTAGGAAAACATACAGATGGACAGGCAGCCAAAAATTGCAATTCACATCATATGTTATCACAAAGATGTATCTTATGGTAGATCAAAGAAGTATTTCTGGCCAATGGCCCAATAGGGAAGAGAGAAACACAAGGGCAACCAAGCCAGTGAAGGAGGGTGACGCTATCGCCCACAGCACTGTTCAATTCCTGAAAGAAGTGGCCGGCACACTCCCACAAGGGTGTCATATCATTGATTAGCAGAAATCACCATTTCCATTAAGTCAGGCCGGGTGGTACATAGCCTGATGAAGTGTATGGAATCACTAGCCTCTAAAAAGGTGGTTAATGCCCAACACTTCATCATACAAGATTTTTTTATGTTTCGAAGAGGGCAGATAGAGGCAATAGAGGCTTATTAGATTTTAGCAATAAGCACATTACTGCAATTTAGATCAGGGAAAATTTAAGAGCAACAAAGATTGCAGCAACAGGAATTAGATTTGTAAAAAGGGAAGGCCAGTTCTAAATTATCTGCATCAAAGGCTGAAAGGAGCATTGGCTGCAAACAAAAGAAAAAAAAGATGTTGAGAAGGGTAGGAAATTGGTGAGGGGAGAAGTGGTGAGAATGCAATGAGATGCTACAATCTTATGTAGATACTAGACATCTGTTTGGGGGAACTATAAGCCAAGTAAAGAGAGGCTCCCCCATAAAGGTGCTACATAACTGAATATATGGTATAACAGTTACTGAGGACAGACTAGTCAAGAAGCTCAGAAGAAGGAAGGCCAGAGCAGGTACCTTTTGGGCAAAGGGTGTAGCCAGGATCCAAACTATTTAAGAGAAATTCCTTTGTGATTTACACTTTTGCGTCAAAAATGAGAAAGGATGTTCATGATCCATTCCTGGGGATAGGTCAGAGAATGGAACAGATGGACAGATGTCAAAGAAGATTTCTGTAAAACATTCACAGTATTTTTCCTGACAAGAAGGCCTCGCTTTCATCTAAAGTGCATGAGAAAAATTCCAAACAAGCTGAAAAGGACCAAAAAAAGGCATTCCAATGCTGAATTGAAATCACTAAAAGAGCACATCAGGGACAAGTTACTCAATGTTAAGTCTCAATTATGCATCATGGGATTTTACCTCTAAGGTTGTTGAAAGGAAGGTCAAACTGCAAAAAAGAAATATAACACAGGTTCCCAATGACACCTTATGAGACTCATCAGTTGAGTTGCAAGTATTTTCTCATTTTTATATAAAAGGGTCTAAGATTTTTAGATACAAGAGAGTACTCTCTTGCAGCCTTAGTCAAGTACACTAAGGCTAAGCCTCTTGCAGTTTGTCCAATACGTATGTAGATAGATTCAAGGCTTTGGCCAGCTAATGCAATTTTTTCCCAGCAAGAAGCATTAATTAGCATACTAACATTATAGTCCAATCAATCCAAATAAAATCAGAACAGTCTACGCCAGTAGCCATATAATCTAGGACATTTTAATCTGTAAAATTCTGCATATATGTTTTATGAAACCACTCGTGTAAATAATCAATTGTATCCATTGGCTAAATAATAAATATAAATTATCTACATTTAGAAAGGCCCAATTCTGGTATTACACAAGATTTAGAATAAGTTTCCTTCCATTTTGACAGCTGGATTTTTTGGTTCAGCAATGAAAGCAATACCATGTCAGGCCATCCACCAAGGTTCGCTTCCCTTAGAGTCACAAATAAAGGGTGTGGCCAGATGCAAGTCCTAGCCAAAATGTTTAACCGAGTGTGGACCATATTACCCATGAAAATAGATTGGCTATGGTACTGGTAATTGATATATGCAGGCCAATTGTAATGATTATGGGGTTAAAAGAAGCAGTTCGAAATAAAAAAGAGTTTTCACACAAAAATCAGAGAATTGATAGGGGCATTTACAACTAAGCATTATGCAACCTTTCCTAATTTCTAAAAATGCAACATTCCCCGCTATGCTATCAGAGGATTGACTTCAAATATTGAAGAAAACACTCTAGCCATAATAATAATACATAGATCTTTTGAGAAAACAACTATAGCATACCTGCTCTATAGCATTCACTAGGAGGCAACACATTCCTTGGCATCGAAAATGATGACGAGTTCCAATAAGTGGCATCTCTGCTAAGCATCTTCCATAAATCTTGTAAAATTTGTATGAGGTGAGCCACTAAAGAGACACTACCATGCATATTTTAAGACAACTCTTACTAGACGAATACATGAAGCAAAGTATATGTTCTTGCTCCCAGAGTATAATATAACTAGTAGCAAACTTCAAATTCAAACCAACCCAAATACCTTATTGATGCAACAGAAATAAATTCATCATCTTTTTCCAATACCACATTGTAAAATCCTTTATAGCTCAATCGGTTGAAATTTGACCTGAACAAAAAAAATTATTAAATAAAAACAAAGAGAGAGAAACATTAAGCCAATCAAGCACATGTAAAGAAGGGATCAAACCAAATACTCCAACATGGTAAAGAAATTCTCCTGCATCCCCATGTAAAGTATAAATGCAAGTACCATAACTTATGTATTGCCACCCACTAATATATATAACAGGATTGTATGTTTCGATGGAAAATTTATTGAACCATGAATGAAATAAGTGGGAAATGAAACTAATTCTAGGCATTGTCTGACTAACAACTGCAAAGAGGTAATTATAAAAGACCATTTTATTATTATATTGCAATATGATCTATAATATTATCAAATTTATAATGATAGAATGTAGCTTTTTTGTAAGCATAAGTACTGAGTTTGTGATCCTAATATGATGAATAGGAACCATTGAAATTAATTGCCTGTAGTTTACTAGCAGGCTGAATGTTAAAGATAAATTTTAATGAAGAACGCACTAGCAACTAAACACAACATGTGATACCATGTCTATGTTTGTCCTTGGATCTATTATAGGAACAAAGCATTCATCCATAACTATATGAGCAACATTCAGCTTTGTATTGCAATATGCTATCTTAGCCATGCTTAGCCCGTGAGTCGAAGGAATTTGTTGATCTTCATCAAAATGCCTGAGGAGAGTCTAGGAAAAGCCCCCTTCAAGAGCATTTGAAACTCCAAGGATGCGGTCTAGACCTGCAGAAACGTGTGTCACAAAAAATAGGGGAATAATCATTGTATGATGCCAATTGAAAAAAATACATTCATTGATAGTTTATCATTCTCTCTGAAAAAATCAAGAGGTGCAATGACCAAAAGTGCAAACAAAAACTTGCCTCCCCAAGTATTATCAGAAACAAGAAAAAAGCAACTTTCTAAAAATGTATGACAAGGATCAAGGGAGAAAACTTGGGATAGACTTCTTAAGAAACCACAAGAACAGGAAAAATTATTTGAAGTAAAATCTTCCCTTGTTGTAAGAAGAAATGAGAAGAAATTTTTCAAGTAATCTGCCCTTGTTGTGAGAATAAGTACCCAGCTGAAATGCTCTTTTCACTGATGGACTTCTGCACTTTTGTAAAAATAAAAAATATGAGAATCTTTTCTTTTGAGAAAATATTATCCCCACTGCAATGCTGTTGGAAAAAACGCCCTGTTATCCAGCAAACACGATGGAGAAAATGTGAAGAAAACCCACAGAAAACCCAAGGAGTAAAACGCCCTTGTTTTCCAGAAAACACTGCTACCGCTGCTCTGATTGGAAAAAAACCCCTGTTATCTAGCCACACGATGGAGAAAACGTGGAGAAAACTCACAGAAAACCCAAGAAGCAACACGCCCTCGTTTTTCAGAAAACACTGCTACCACTACTTCGATTTGAAAAAACACCCTCTTATCCAGCCACACGATGGATAAAACATGGAGAAAACCCACAGAAAAACCAAGGAGCAACACGCCCTTGACCACAAGCAAACCCAGCTCGTAGGCACCTCGGCTTGGTGCAGGTGCACTCAGACCACAAGCAAAGGAGCTCGCAGGCACCTAGCAGGCAAGGCTTGGAGGACTGGTGAATGACGGGAAAAAATGTTGAATAAAACATACCCCAACATATTGGATATTTAAATAGTAAAGAAAAACCCTAGTTACCCCTAATATACCCCCAATATATTGATTTTTAATTTTTTAATTTTAACCCCCCCAATATGAACGGACGTGATATCATATTGGTCCCTAGGTGACGCCCCTGTGTAACTAGAATAAATGTATAGGGGGGATACATAGATGTAAATTTTTGTTCATATACACACATATGTACTTTTGGATCCACTATTTTGTATTATGGCCATGTGGCATGACAATTTTTGTAACATTATTTATATACATATATAATATAAAGCAAGGTTCAAATTTATACATATATGGTTGACTTGATATTGGAACATGATATGGTTGACTTGATCTTGGAACATGATATGTGTGGTTCACCTATGTGATATAATTATATGTGTGGTTCACATGTGTGCTAAATTATGAATTTCCAATAACTTAAAGGAAGAATTTACGACCAATCAACTTTTTAACATTATGGCTATCCTCAATTTTTTAACATCATAACCATACCATACTCTAACTAAATTACATACACTAACAATCATAGCACTATTTCATGCATGGATGTGTAATATATACCATGTCATACCCTACAATACCCTATGATACTAACATCATACCATTCTAACATACAATAACATACCCTACAATACCTTATGATACTAACATCATACCATACTAACATACAATAACATACCCTACATTACCCTATGAAAATAACATCTGATACCATACTAACATACAATAACATAACATAACATAACATACTAACATCATACCATACATTAACATCATAACACTAAGTCGTGCATGCTTGTGTAATATATACCATATCATACCCTACAATACCCTATGATACTAACATCATACCATACTAACATACATCATACCCTACAATACCCTACAATAATAACATCATACCCTACAAACCCTAGTTGGTTTTCAATATGTACATACATCCATGTGTTTCTATTTCCATCTCATAACTTGTAAAGAGGTCACTAAACCATAGTTCCAAGTCATAACTTGTCAACCCTAGCGATAGCATGCAAATTTGTGTTCATGAAACACTAGTTGGTTTCCATTTTGTACATGTCCATGTGTTTCTACTTCCCTCTCTTAAATTGTAAATTGCTCACTAAACCCTAGTTCCATCTCATTATTTGTCAACCTAGTTGGTTTCCAATTTCTAGTTCCCTCTCTTAACTTGTAAATTGCTCACTAAACCCTAGTTTCATCTCATTATTTGTCAACCCTAGTGATAGCATGCAAATTGGTGTTCATGAAAGCCTAGTTGGTTTCCGATTTGTACATGGCCATGTGTTTCTAGTTCCCTCTCTTAACTTGTAAATTGCTTAAAGTAAACCCTAGTTCCATCTCATTATTTGTCAACCATAGTGATAGCATGCAAATTGGTGTTCATGAAATCCTAGTTGGTTTCCAATTTGTACATGTCCATGTGTTTCTAGCTAGTTCCCTCTTCTAACTTGCAAATTGCTCACTAAACCCTAGTTCTATCTCATACCTTGTCAACCATAGTTGGTGCATGCAAATTGGTGTTCATGAAATCCTAGTTGGTGCATGCAAGTATTGGTGTTCATTTGTTTCTAGTTCCCTCTCTTAACTTGGAAATTGCTCATGAAACCCTAGTTCCATCTCATACCTTGTCAACCCTAGTTGGTGCATGCAAATTGGTGTTCATGAAAGCCTAGTTGGTGCATGCAAGTATTGGTGCTCATGTGTTTCTAGTTCCCTCTCCTAACTTGCAAATTTCTCACTAAACCCTAGTTCCATCTCATACCTTGTCAACCCTAGTTGGTGCATCCAAATTGGTGTTCATGAAATCCTAGTTGGTGCATGCCAGTATTGGTGATCAGGTGTTTCTAGTTCCCTCTCCTAACTTGCAAATTTCTCACTAAACCCTATTTCCATCTCATACCTTGTTAGCCCTAGTTGGTACCTGCAAATTGGTGTTCATGAAAGCCTAGTTGGTGCATGCAAGTATTGGTGATCATGTGTTTCTAGTTCCCTCTCTTAACTTGGAAATTACTCATGAAACCCTAGTTCCATCTCATACCTTGTCAACCCTAGTTGGTGCATGCAAATTGGTGTTCATGAAATCCTAGTTGGTGCATGCAAATTGGTGTTCATGAAATCCTAGTTGGTGCATGCAAGTATTGGTGATCATGTGTTTCTAGTTCCCTCTCCTAACTTGAAATTTCTCACTAAACCCTAGTTCCATCTCATACCTTGTCAACCCTAGTTGGTGCATCCAAATTGGTGTTCATGAAAGCCTAGTTGGTGCATGCCAGTATTGGTGATCATGTGTTTCTAGTTCCCTCTCCTAACTTGCAAATTTCTCACTAAAACCTAGTTCCATCTCATACCTTGTTAGCCCTAGTTGGTGCATGCAAATTGGTGTTCATGAAAGCCTAGTTGGTGCATGCAAGTATTGGTGATCATGTGTTGCTAGTTCCCTCTCTTAACTTGAAAATTGCTCACGAAACCCAAGTTCCATCTCATACCTTGTCAACCCTAGTTGGTGCATCCAAATTGGTGTTCATGAAAGCCTAGTTGGTGCATGCCAGTATTGGTGATCATGTGTTTCTAGTTCCCTCTCTTAACTTGCAAATTTCTCATTAAACCCTAGTTCCATCTCATACCTTGTCAACCCTAGTTGGTGCATCCAAATTGGTGTTCATGAAAGCCTAGTTGGTGCATGCCAGTATTGGTGATCTTGTGTTTCTAGTTCCCTCTCCTAAATTGAAAATTTCTCACTAAACCCTAGTTCCATCTCATACCTTGTTAGCCCTAGTTGGTGCATGCAAATTGGTGTTCATGAAAGCCTAGTTGGTGCATGCAAGTATTGGTGATCATGTGTTTCTAGTTCCCTCTCCTAACTTGCAAATTGCTCACTAAACCCTAGTTCCATCTCATACCTTGTCAACCCTAGTTGGTGCATGCAAATTGGTGTTCATAAAATCCTAGTTGGTGCATGCAAGTATTGGTGATCATGTGTTTCTAGTTCCCTCTCCTAACTTGAAAATTGCTCACTAAACCCTAGTTCCATCTCATACCTTGTCAACCGTAGTTGGTGCATGCAAATTGGTGTTCATGAAATCCCAGTTGGTGCATGCAAGTATTGGTGATCATGTGTTTATAGTTCCCTCTCCTAACTTGCAAATTGCTCACTAAACCCTAGTTCCATCTCATTCCTTGTCAACCCTAGTTGGTGCATGCAAATTGGTGTTCATGAAATCCTAGTTGGTGCATGCAAGTATTGGTGATCATGTGTTTCTAGTTCCCTCTCCTAACTTGCAAATTGCTCACTAAACCCTAGTTCCATCTCATACCTTGTCAACCCTAGTTGGTGCATGCAAGTATTGGTGATCATGTAAGACTAGTTGGTTTCCAATTTGTACATGGCAATGTAATTAAATGTATATTAAACTAAAAACATCAAGAAATGTAAATTTCAACAACTCGAGAGCTTGTTATTTTCCAAACTCTATTTGTTGGTGTCTAAAGACACCATTATTGGTGCCTCCAATGTGCCGTAGATGGTGCTTGTATCCTAGGCACACGAAAGGCTAGACATTAGTAACATCATAGAAAGAAAAGAGAACCCAATGAAAATGTGCAAACATGATTTATAGATAACTCACCCGAGGTTGTATGATCGTGTTTATAGTGTCCAATATCCTTTGAATAATATTATGTCTGTGAATGGTATCTATCAATCTCAGATTTATTACATTGGGAATAAAGTAAGGCTAAATAATTGAAATTGTGCTTCAGAATTCACTTTAAAGGTTAAATAACGCACCTGACAATGCACTCATACAAGTAGGCCATCCAGGTCATCTCTGGTGCTGATGGTGTCCATCAATATTTCGTGCTCTATATGAGGTAGCAAGTATCGTACATGTGACCTATTTTTGTGACCAAGTGTATGTAGCTTGATGTTTATACCAACTACTAGGTTGGTGAAGTGGTATACAACAGCTCCTGGTCTATAATCCTAATATACATACCCACCCTTCCTTTTTTGTTGTGCTGCAAGTGTCAAGTACTCCCCTTTTATAACTATCGATCCGGTTGGGAATTCAATATTTTCATCATCTGTAACAGGTTCAAGAATGGTTTGTTTCCCCTCTAAGCAACGTGCCAACTAATAGTCAGAACCCCATTCATTATTTTTTGGGGCAACCACTGCATATATCTGACCTATGAAAGGAAATAGGTGGATTTAACAATACATTTTGTAAATAAGTTCTTGCATTTCTAATTTATACATAAATTAAATTCTACATAGGTCGAGTAAAAAATACATAAATGCATTTTATTATTTAGGTACTACTCATGTACCTGCTTGTATGAGATCCGATATGTGATCATAGTCAGTAGAAATATGTGTCTGATCATCTTCCAAATGGTCTACTTCATTAACCCCATTGAAATTGGTGCCAAGTGTCACTCGATCCCATGTATCAATAGTATCCATATCGTCACAATCATCCAATTCATCGATTCTATAGGAAC
Organism: Pseudotsuga menziesii; assembly: GCA_001517045.1. Taxonomy (NCBI): domain Eukaryota; kingdom Viridiplantae; phylum Streptophyta; class Pinopsida; order Pinales; family Pinaceae; genus Pseudotsuga; species Pseudotsuga menziesii. The sequence continues at coordinate 90,211 of LPNX010115403.1, forward strand.
TGCAAAAGCAGGCCTTCAATCTTGTCCAAATTTGTAGGGCCGAGTTGTCTGAGCTTGTAATTGAATGAAACTATCGAGTTCCATGCATTGTGTTAACCCGATCTGTTTGTGATCGGTCCACATTTGTCACCTCCCAGAATATTCTTCACACTAAGTGTTTCCTTGTTTCTTGTTCTCCCATGACAAGTGCACACCATTGGACTATAGATGCAGTGTCTTGAAGGAGAGCACCTATAAACTTCTTCTCTTCCCTTCGAAGGGCAGTTTTAATGCATGCACCAGCACCATCGTGCTCTCCTTTTCCATGACCAGTTTCAAAGTAGTTCCATACATGTGGAACCTTGTATTTTATGTGCAACAAACACAACCATTCAAATACATGTGCATTCTTGAACTGTCCAGTACAACCATCTGACCAAAAGAAACGACGATAAAATGGTATATCCATAGCTATCACATGATCATAGAATAATTTAAAGCAATGTTCCACGTAATGGATTTCATTGGTCCGGTCATCACTTATGTAGAAGTGACTTTCTTTTAGTATCACACGTTTCTCTTCATTGCTATCTTGCCCATGTCGATACATGATATGCACCATTATGCTCACCTGCTCTGAGTGATAGTATTGAATTTGAATTTCATTTTGTGGTCGTAGGGTGTAATTTTCCGTAAAGTCAACCACTGATAGTATTTTTCCGAGAGGGAAGGTGTCCCGACATATTCTGAATTGCTCATCTTGCCACCGTGCCATATCGACATGTTGAATGTACTGTTGGATCTTTCCACAAAACTATGGAATAAAATCACATACTCGCACCTGGTACATGAATATTAATATGTCAATAAACCACATAAAACAATGTGTACATGAATATTAATATGTCAATATTCAACAATTTAGATGTGAAGTCACCAATTTAATCTTCCTGCTTTCTTTCCCATCATGTAGGTGATATGTCTCATACTGATAGTTCTGCTTCTCAACAATTGCATTCCCGAATGCTTGATCTTCACTTTCATGGATGCAATCAGACCATAATGATAGCCCACCAAAATTGTTGCAAGAACCATCTACACATTGTTTTAAGTAATTTGTCTACCCATCTTTCCTTAGACATATTATGCTATGGATGAAATCTCTGGATGACATTGGTGGTACTGTACTTGAGCATGCCTACACATGGTTAGGATGCAAAAAATGACGTATATGTGCAAATTTATGGTAATATAGGTCAAACTCTATGTGGTATCTACAACAACAAGTGTTCCAGATGGTATTGATTCTAACATACCAAGGCTTGCATTTTTCAAAAGATATTTTATCGAGCCTTAGCTCTACGTGGGAAACTTTAAACATCTCGAACAGTTGAGTTTTTGTCATGTCAAGATAATGTTTAACATGAGGTTCATTGTTTCTAGAACCCCTACAATGTTTTAACACATCCTTCATGTTAGAAGAAGGCCAAGTGTTATCATGCCAAAACGTTTTCACTAGGCCCTTCACTGCTTCGACTAACTTCATGTCTTTGTGGGTCAACCTACTGCTAAATGCCCATAATGTTTCCATTTGTCCCTCTACATCAAGGTTGTGTCTTCTTACTTAATATTTTTAAGTGTCTTTGGATGTAAAGGCTTAATTTGTGATGTGCATTTAAGTAAACAACGTTGTCTTGTGGATCTACATACAATTGATTCAGCCAATACACGACGAGCCACATTACAGTCTTGTGAATGAGTTTTTTTACCAATCGATGTGAATGCAGCAACAAGAGATTTAACAATGTGATTACTTGATTCGATATTCTTCATTGTTGTTATGCCTAAATTTCTTCTAACAGTTGCCATATTTCTAGATTTATGAAAAGCTAAAAACAATTTGCATTTACTGGCTTAGGATTTGTTATCAAAATATTGTTTCATTATTTGAGAAAAATGACGAAGGATAATGCGTTTAGCCACCTTACCTTCCATGGAAGTCAATCCGCTCTCGTCCACTTGTATTCGTTTAGGAGTTATCTTTCGTTTTGATGCAGAATTTGTTGTCATTTGAAATGTTGGAGTGACTTTTACATCCACTATAGGCTGACAACTTCAATTAGGAGATTGAACCACCGACCATGGTTGTTGCTGAGTCAAATTTGCATAGGGAGTAACATAATTATTGAAATCTTCACAAGATTGTCTATTTACTAATGTATCAATAATATCAAATTCTGTATCACCAACTTCCTTTAATGTTGCGTTATCTTCCTCAGCCTCTACGTCAAGTATCTATTGAGGGGGAATGGGAACTATTTTCTCATGTAATGAATGCCGACGATTTCTTGAATCTTCCCTCTTTTTTTCTTTTTTATTTTCTTCTTCTTCCAGTGTAAGCACCTTGCTAAATTTCGACCTCTATTATGTACATTCCCCATTGAAATCCACCCAAACTTGTACAAAACTATGGAATTATGTAAGTAATGATTTAAAAATTGCATGTTGAATAGTTCTCTGTGCGCAGGTTTAGACGAAATATGTCTTTTGCTACACTAAACTTGGCCCACAGGACGGAACCCAACATTTTTTTTACAACACATATCGCATATGTGATATAACGCACCTCCGATATATCGCATATGCGATATTGATACAATGATTTTTAATGAATGGGTAGGTTTTTTACATGTTCTCCAAAATGCATATGGGATATATCACATATGCGATTTACTGCATATGGGATATATCGCATATTGGATTTAGTGCTCACTGAATATATGCAATTTACATTTATCTATGCTTATGAAGATGATGATGAACAATGATGGTGATGATGATGATGATGATGATGAGGATGGCGATGATGATGAGGATGAGGGTGATGGTGATGGTGATGATGATGATGATGATGATGACCATGATGATGATGATGAGGATAACGGTGATGATGATGATGATGAGGATGATGATGAGGATGAGGATGGTGATGATGATGGGGATGAGGGTGACGATGAAGATGATGATGAACAATGATGGTGATGATGAGGAGGATGATGACTATGATGATGAGGATGAGGATGAGGGTGATGATGATGATGATGATGATGATGATGATGATGACCATGATGATGATGATGAGGATGAGGGTGATGATGATGATGATGATGATGAGGATGAGGATGAGGAGATGATGAGGATGATGATGAGGATGGTGATGATGATGAGGGTGATGATGAGGATGAGGGTGATGATGAATATGATGATGAACAATGATGGTGATGATGAGGAGGATGATGACTATGATGATGATGATGAGGATGAGGGTGATGATGATGATGATTATCATGATGAGGATGAGGGTGATGATGATGATGATGATGATGATGATGATGAGTATGAGGATTATGATGATGAGGACGAGGGTGATGATGATGATGATCATGATGATGATGACGATGGTGATGATGATGAGGATGAGGGTGACAATGAAGATGATGATGAACAATGATGGTGAAAATGAAGAGGATGATGACTATGATGATGATGATGAGGATGAGGGTGATGATGATGATGATGACCATGATGATGAGGATGAGGATGATGATGAGGATGATGATGATGGTGATGATGATGGTGATGATGATGAGGATGAGGGTGGTGATGATGATGATGGTGATGAGGTTGACGATGATGAGGATGAGGATGAGGATGGTGATGGTGATGGTGATGATGATGATGATGAGGATGGTGATGATGATGATGACGATGACAATGGTGATGATGAGGATGAGGATGATGATGATGATGGTGATGATGATGATGATGGCGATGAACAATGATGATGATGGAGGATGATGATGATGGAGGATGATGGTGATGATAATGATGATGATGATGATGATGATGAGGATGATGAGGATGAGGATGATGATGATGACCATGATGATGATGACAAGGATGAGGGTGATGATGATGAGGATGAGGATGAGGGTGATGATGATGAGGATGATGAGGATGGTGATGATGATGAGGATGAGGGTGACGATGAAGAATATGATGAACAATGATGGTGATGATGAAGAGGATGATGACTATGATGATGATGAGGAGGATGAGGGTGATGATGATGATGATGACAATGATGATGATGATGACCATGATGATGACGATGAGGATGAGGGTGATGATGAGGATGATGATGATGAGGATGAGGATGATGATGATGATGATGATGATGATGATGATGAGGATGGTGATGATGATGACGACGATGATAATGAGGATGATGATGGTGACGATGATGATGATGATGATGATGACGATGATGACAAACAATGATGATGATGAGGAGGAGGAGGAGGAGGAGGATGACTATGATGATGATGAGGAGGATGAGGGTAATGATGATGATGATGATGAGGATGAGGGTGGTGGTGATGATGATGGTGATGATGATGGTGATGATGATGGTGATGATGATGAGGATGAGGGTGGTGATGATGATGATGATGAGGTTGATGATGGTGGTGATGATGATGAGGATGATGATGAGGATGAGGGTGGTGATGATGATGATGATGATGAGGTTGAAGATGATGATGGATTCATTCATCGCCCTATTTTCTTTGATGCACAGCCCATGGCTTCATTCATTGCCCTATTTTCTTGGATGCACATCCCATGGCTTCGTTCATCGCCCTATTTTCTTGGATGCACAGCCCATGGCTTCGTTCACCACCCTATTTTCTTGGATGAACAGGCCATGGCTTCATTCACTGCCCTATTTCATTAATTTTTTCCCCTAAAGTGTTGCACCCGCACATAAGGTTTTAATTTCAAGCTTTTGTGACTTCAATAATTAATAATAATAATAAATAATTCATGAAAAATTATGAATAAATAGTGTTGCGCTAGGGACATATGTCCTTTATATGTCTGCAATATTTTATCCCAAATTGACATCATTTACCTCATATATTGCTGCACCCGCACAAACATATATGTTAAGATGTGCTAAAAATTTGAAAACCCACTTTAATGGAAACTAATTTTATAATCATTTACACGCGTTTTCTCTGCATAAATGGTATATATTATGAAATCTGATTCAATTTCCTATCTTTTCTCTTTTTACTTCATTTTCAAATATGTAAGGGAAGTACCCCTAATTGTCACCTAAAGTCAGAGTTTTCTGTTTATTCTAGTATTATGTGGCATATAAAGTGTCTTTAAAGGAGTCCATTATTGTGCATTAGCCCTACAATATTTAATTCCAAATATTTTTTCTATCATATTATCATTATGCTTATGATTTGTTAAATAGTTTTTAAATGAAAAATATTCATATCATTACGTTAATCATATTATAATATTATTGGTTGATATCTTAATGCCAATTGAAATCTAACTCCATAAATCCATCTTAAAAAATACCAAAGAATTTTATTGTATCGTTGGATCATATACATAAAAATATTGAGCATTTTTGTGTTAGTTTCATACAAAAACCTCTTCCCAATGAAATAAAATTACAAATATTCCAAAATAGAATACTTCTTGACCCAAGAAAAATCAATAACCTCTTGGATAACCAATGTTAAATTTATATTGGAGTGTCATTTCATTTATTTTAACATTTTAAATAGGAAATGAAGAGAATTGCTCTAATTTTCAACTAATTTTGATCTTGTATAGATATATAAATCAGATTCATTTTTTGTGGAAGAATTTGTGTGTTATCACTAGAGTTGGACCTAGACTACTAAGGTTCAAGCCTAGAGAAATATTAATAGTAGGTAAAGGACATCTAGCTTGTATATAAATAGGTAAAAATAGGACAGAGATCAAAATATAATATAAGATATGACTGCAGCAGGTATATAATGTAACATAATGTAATATAAAGGTCTACGAGCATGAATTTATATAAACAATGAGTTCAGATCATTAAAAACCTACATGTTATTGATAAGAGTTTTGGTATAAAGAATAAGATTATACAAAGAGCAAATCATAAACACATGCAACATTATCAATTCATTTATTAAAAAAAACTTGGCTCATTCGATTATAATCATTTCAAAGTGTTTCTTCATATCAAGATAAACAAAATACATGCCTGAGCATCATGTTATCAGTCTGATCTCCATAGCTCTATCTAACCCCTTCTCAGCCCTCAGCTGGAACTCCCTTTACATTTAAAAAAATTAAATATATAATAAATTGCATATTCTATACTATTTGGGTTGCTACAAGCTTTTGGAACCTAAATCTAACAATAGACTAAAAATAGGAACAAAAATAAATATCAAACTAATCACAAGAAAACTAGAATTGCTTGATCTTCAAAAGCTGGAGAAAATATTTGATGCTAATCCTCTGCTATGAAATATTCAAATGCTCTGGAGATTGCCACTTGTTCACTAAATATATTCAAATCTGGAACAATCCTGTGTCTACTTATATTTTTTCATCGAATACTCAAATGCTGCTCAAATATCGTGATAAGAATCCTTTGAAATCTGGAATGGATTTGCTATTGTTTGATCTTTTTCCTTTAAACTGAGAATAAGAAAGTGAAACTAATTGGCATCTATAACTAATGCTCTTTTTATAATACTCTTCCACCATCAATATCTGTAGCAACATAGTCTCTTGTGATCTAGCCATATTAGAAGCAAATGCATATTGCTTCACCAACACTATCTGCAAGAGTTGTAACAACATCTCCATAGTTTACTGACAATCTCATTTGTATGATTAATTGGTTGGATTTGACCTGTAAAATTCAATACTCATCTCTATCAAGTTATTGAATTTTGGTGGGTGTGCGCTTTTCTTCTTACTAGATTGCAAAGATTATAGTTTCATTATGTTGCTCCAATTAGGTTTTCTTTAGGTTCCCAAATCTTATCCTATAAAATATTGAATCATTGTATTCTTCCTCTCCAGCAGTACCATTGCTGCTCTCAGATTTATCACGGCTCACATAATTATCATCATCACTAGTTGGCTTCTATCATCCATGAAGAAAACATGCCCACATTTAACTTCATCATCCTAAGACTCAAGCCCTACATTCGTGGCTAGAAACCCAGTTTTTTGGTCCTATAGAATTGTGAGCAATTGGCACTTTTCATTTATTTTTGTTTTTCATAATAGAATCAATCCATGCATTTACATTCCACAACAAATGCATAGAGAAATTTTATCTCTTCCTTGTGGGCGTTCTCTGTGGGAACTTAAATTACTGTCAATGACTATAGCACTTCTAAAATGTTGATTTTATCCACCTTAACCATTAGGGATTCAAATTTCACCATTGAATATTTGTAGTTCTTCACAAAAAGTAGCGTTACTTGCACATTGTGACCCTACATTCTTTCACAGAAGGGGAACCAACCCACATTTCTCATCATCTCTATAGATATGGGAAACTCATTGATCCATTGAAGGTTATATGGCTCAAAACTAAGGAGTTTCCCACTCGTCTTCTTAGCTTCCGTCATGGTGATATGAGTTTCCTGCTAAGATGAATTCCTGTAAAATATTCCACGAAATGCAAGCTATACCAAGAAATTCGATTGTATATGACTATTTGAAAACCAAACACAAAATAATACTCAGGTCTAGAATTCATAATAATGTCAAATTGATGTGTCTACATCTTTGACATGAGTGATTAACACTCTTAGCTTCACACGAACTCAGGGTTGTTGTCTATCCTTTAATGAGGCAATACATAATTCGAAAGCTTTGTACAAACCCTGCCAACTGTATTTATTTTCCTTATGCAGAAATCAAACTGGCAGCATCATCATTCTTCACATTTTTCAATATGTTGCCAGTGTGATAACATTAGATTTTGCATTGTTTCAGCAGAGAATTAAACACTTTGAAAAATAAAATGAAAATGAGCCTCGTTTTGATTTAATAAATGGCATAATAATAAAATGAAAAGAGTTAGGATAATTTTTGGACAAGCCAAAATAAAAATTGAAAGATAAGTTGGGGTAAAACTGGGAAAGGTGACCATGTAAATTCAAAATTCTAAGGTAAATATAGGTTACAACCCTAGAGATAACATTTTGTTCCAATTGGAGATAAAGCTCTCCTTTTGAAGCTTTAAGAACTTTTTTACAATGTTCTGTCATCATTTGCTGCAAGCTATAACAATGCTTTGCTTACCATTCACTGAAAGATGAAAATACCAGTGCCATTATTGGGATGGAGTCATGAGCTCATTTAAAACCTGTCAACTGTACCTTGCTCATCCACATTACGAATCTAGATTCTTGGAATACTCAATAAACAACCATATACTGCAAAATATCGCTCCATTGGGCTCGATTCTATTGATCCACTGCAAGCAAACATACTAAAAAAAAATCTATTGAAAAACTATGCACCATTACAACTGAAAATCCAACTTTCTTCTCTATTGCTGAAAGCTGAAAGAAAACAGATGCTCTTGAGATGAGATTATTTATCCACATTATTTATATTAACCAAATTTGCAACTTTGGTAAAGTAAAATCATGCTTCCATTGAATCCATACAATTATTTGAATAACTGATAAAACTCTTGATCTGTGTATTAGTAAAATGAAGACTGGAACAAAAATTGACACATGTCTGTAAGTTTGATTTTCATATTTTTCATAAAATATGTAGTGAAACCTTGAATCGATGAATTCCACCATATAATATGCTACTAGGTCATAGTAACCCTCAAGATATTCTAGCATCTGATTATTATGATTAAGCAATCCATGCGTGCAATTTTTGCCATACCACTATTTCAGTTTTGAATCATCAAACTTGTCCTTATTCTCAGAACATTTTTCAATCTTGATATCAAAAGATAGCTGAAATGGGTTTTGAAAAGAAAGGATTTGTATTTTGACCTCTAAATCTTCAATCTCTTTCTCAATATACTTGGAAAATTCTTGAATTTAGATTCTGAGTTACATGAGCTTGACTTTGAATAAGAAGACAAAAGGGAAGAAAAATTCTCATATACTCCCTCATCAGTTCTCATATTATTCCATTCTCTGAAATCTTGAATGGAAAGAGATTATTTCCTAAACGTTGTCTTCTCCATCCATGTATTCATAAAGACAATCCAAAAATTTATTAATGATCTAATTGACCCAACAGAAAACTCTTCAACCCAAATTTTACACTTTCCTTGTAATGAATCATAGAATGGTCTAGTGAAGACATCTTCATGTTTAAATCTAAGTAACATTGTAAATTCATGGAAATTAGAAATGTGTTTCACATCTAAACTCAAATCTTATCCATTAAATTTAGGACCGTTTCTCAACAAATATTCATCCGAAGGAAGAAGATTCGAAAAACTAGGAAGTTTTGCAAAATCTAGACATGCATACCTTGAAACAATAGAAGCAACATTTGAAGTCCTCATTAGTCCATTGAAATCATCGGTGAAGCTTTGAAATCTGGATCCATAGAAATTGGAGACACCAGGTTAAGAGTTTGCATCCAATATTCATATGCCTATTACTTATTCACTTTCAAGCAATAGATCTATTAATCAAGGAGATGGCACTTCAACTTTCCATTGACCAATAAAGACTCTAATGGTGAGAGGTATATAAGGTGATGATGAGGATTTTAAAGAATCAAAGTGCTCCAAAGTGAAGGTTTCTTATGGTATAAGGTGACGACGAGGATTTTGAATAAACTCTAAAATCATCAACTTGAGTAGGATCAAAATCTTTGAATTCAGGAATAAACACAAATAAATATGATTTTATTTCTTCTTGCATATCCAACAAATCAAAAGAGGAAAAACATTGGTTTACATCACCTGATATGGTTGTAGTTGAAACATGTTGAGGGTTACTGGATTATGGGAAATTAAGATTCCTTTTAGCTTCTATTATAATCATTTCTGGATCAGAAACACCTGAGTGCAGAGGAGATGAAGGATTTCCTCTAGTTCCTATATGTCTTGAAGCCATTGTAACTTTTTGGCAATATGAGATGAATGTGTAGTATGCAAATTATATTGATCTTGTTGACTCCCAAAAATTAGATGTAAAGATGTAAAATAGCCAGGGAATATTTACTTTCATTTCTTCGTCCCCGATAATGGCGCCATAATATGTTATCACTAGAGTTGGACTTAGAATACTAAGGTTCAAGCCTAGATAAATATTAATAGTAGGTAAAGGACAACTAGGGATGATTGTATATAAATAGGAAAAATAGGAAAAAGATTAGAATATAATATAAGATATGACCGCAGCAGGTTCCCAAAGCTTATCTTATAGAAGCTTGAATCATCGTCTTCTTCATCTTCATCAGTACCATCGTTGGTCTCAGATTTATCACGGCTCACATCATTATCATCATCACTAGATAGCATTTATTTTCTATGAAGACAACATGCCCACATTTAACTTCATAATCCCAAGACTCAAGCCCTGCATTCGTGGCTAGAAACCCAGTTTTTGGTCCCACAGAATTGTGAGCAATTGGCACTTTTCATTTATTTTTGTTTTGCATAATAGAACTAATCCATGAGTTTACATTCCACAACAAACACATAGATCACTTTTATCTCTTCCTCATGGGCGTTCTCTGTGGGCACTTCCATTACTGTCAACTACTATAGCACATCTCAAATGTTTCTTTCATCCACCTTAATCATTAGGGATTCAAAGTTCACCACTAAATCTTTGTATTTCTTCACAAAAATAAGAATTACTTGCACATTGTGACCCCGCATTATTTCACAGAAGGGGAACCAACCCGCATTTCTCATCATCTCTGCAGATCTTGGAAACTCATCGATCCATTGAAGGTTATATGGCTCAAACCTAAGGAGTCTCCCAATCGGCTTCTTGGCTCCCGTCATGGTGATATGAGTTTCTTGCTAACATGAATGTTTGTAAAATATTCCATAAAATTCAAGCTATACCAAGAAATTCGATGTATATGATTAATTGAAAACCAAAAACAAAATAAAACTTAGGTCCATAATTCATAATAATGTCAAACTATTGTGTTTACATCTTTGACATGAGTGATTAACACTCTTAGTTGGACATGACCTTAGGGTTTTTGTCTATCTTTTAATGAGACTATACATAATTCTAAATCTTTGTACAAACCCTGCCAACTGTCTTTATTTTCCTTATGCAGAAATCAAAACTGATAGCATCATAATTCTTCACATTTTTCAATATGTTGTCGGTGTGATAACATTAGATTTTGCATTGTTTCAGCAAATAATTAAAAACTTTGAAAAATCAAATGAAAATGAGCCTCATTTTAATTTAATAAATGACATAATAACAAAATGAGTAAGAGCTAGGATAAACTTTGGACAAGCCAAAATAAAAATTGAAATACAAGTTGGGGTAAAACTGGGAAAGGTGACCATCTAAAATAAAAATTCTAAGGTAAATCTAGGTTACAACCCTAAAGATAACATATGGCTTTGATTGGGGATAAATCTCTCCTTGTGAACCTTTAAGAACATTTTGACCATGTGCCTTCATCCTTTTCTGCAAGCTATAACAATGCTCTGCTTACCATTCACTGAAAGATGAAAATACCAGTGCCATTATTGGGTTGGAGTCATGACCTCGTTTCAAACCTGTCAACTATACCATGCTCATCCACATTACAAATCTAGATTCCTGGAATACTGAATAAACAACCATATAATGCAAAAAATTTCTCCATTGGGCTGGAGTCTACCAATCTACTGCAAGCCAACATACTAAGAACACATCTACTGAAAAAATATGCACCATTACAACTAAAAATATAAATTTCTGCTCCACTGCTGAAAGATGAAAGAAAATAGATGCTCTTGAGATGAGCTTATTTATCCACATTATCTATACTAACCAAATCTACAACTTTGGTCAAGTAAAATCATTCTTCCAGTGAAGCCAGACAAGTATTTGAATAACTGATAAAACTCTTGATCTATGTACTAGTAAAATGAAGTATGGAACAAAAATCAACACCTGTCTGTAAGTTTGATTTTCAGATTTTCCATAATAGTATGTAATGAAACCTTGAATCGATGAATTGATCCATATAATTGGCTACTGAGTCATAATAACCCTCAAGATATTCTAGCATCTGATTATTATGATTAAACAATCCATGTGTACAATTTTTTCCATACCACTATTTCAGTTTTGAATAATCAAACTTGTCTTTATTCTTAGAACATTTTTCAATTTTGATATCAAAAGACGGTTGAAATGAGTTTTGAAAAGATAGGCTTTGTATTTTTACCTCTAAAGATTCAATCTCTTTCTCAATATACTTGGAAAATTATTCTAAAAAGATGAATTTCTATTCTGAGTTACATGCGCTTGAATTTAAATAAGAAGACAAAAGGGAAGAAAAATTCTCATCCACTCCCTCATCAGTGCTCATATTATTCCATTCTCTGAAATTTTGATTGGAAATATATTATGTCCTAAAGTACTATGTCTTCTCCATCCATGTCTTTAGAAATACAATCCAAAAATCTGCTAATGATCTAATTGACCCAACATGAAAATCTTCAACCCAACTTTTACACTTTGCTTGCAATGAATCATAGAATAGTCTAGTGAAGACATCTTAATTTTTAACTCTGAGTAACTCCGTTAATTTACGGAATTTAGAAATGTGTTTCACAACTAAACTCAAATATTCTCCATTAAATTTAGGACCATTTCTCAACAAATATTCATCCGAAGGAAGAAGATTCGAAAAACCAGGAAATTCTGCAAAATATCATTAGAGGAATTTTGGGGTCTAAAATGGGCCTCCTAAGGAAAATAATAAAATAATAGTTAAAATAATAAAATAATAGTTAAAATAATAAAATAATATTGATTAATTTTGGAGGAAGAAAAAAAAAACTACTTTTTGTGTTCGTATTTTCGACATATCTCATTGTGTTTTTACTCAAATTTCGATCGAGAGAGCTCGTTGGATGCGGAATTTGATTCCGCATCCAACAAGTACCCACACTGCATACTTTTGATGGACCCCGCTACCCCAAACACAAGAAATACCTGAAAAAATGTGATGATGACATCATCATCACGTTTTTTTAGGTATTTATTGTTTTTGGGGTAGTGGGGTCCGTCAAAAGTATGCAGTGTGGAAACTCATTGGATGTGGAATCAAATTCCGCATCCAACGAGCTCTCTCGATCGAAATTTGAGTAAAAACATAGGGAGATATGTCGAAAATACGAACAAAAAAAGTAGTTTTTTTTAATGACAAATATGTCAATTCAACCATTATGGTTGACTTATTTTATTGAAATTCTATTGGTTCTTGAATTCCAACTCAGAAAAACTTATTTTGGCACCTTTTCTTATAAGGCCCATTTTAGACCCCAAATTTCCTCTAATGAGACATGCATACCTTGAAACAATAGAAGCAGCATCTAAAGTCCTCATTAGTCCAATGAAATCATCAGTGAATCTTTGAAATCTGCATCCTTAGAAATTGGAGTCACCGAGTGAAGAGTTTGGAGCCAACATTCATATGCCTATTACTTATTCACTTTCACGCAATAGATCTCTTCAAGGAGATGGAACTTCAATTTTCAATTCACCAATAAAGACTCTACTGGTGAGAGGTATGTAAGGTGATGGCGAGGATTTTAAAGAATCAAAGTATTAAGAAGTGAAGGTTTCTTTTGGTATAAGGTGATGACGAGGATTTTGAATAAACTTTAAAATCATCAACTTGAGTAGGATTAAAATTTGTGAATTTAAGAATAAACACAGATAAATCTGATTTTCTTTCTTCTTGAGTATTCTGGGGTACTTTATTCTTAAAATCAGTTGTCTAATAGTTATTCTTGGAGAATTTCTGAGATTTACTCCCAAAACTCTTATTTGACTTAAACCCTCTTCTCTTCTAGTCAAAATGACTTGTCTTTTTAGTCTTTCACTCAAGTAAACTTTCCCTTTTCTTACTATGTTCATAACCGAAATCAGCCTTTCTCATAGCTTCCTCCCATTTTTTTGGATTATCAAACTCAATCCTATCTTTGAAGCTAGTAGGTAGACAGCTTAAAAATTGTTGTATTTTAGGTTTTTTATCTATTATGTAAGGTACATATCTCAACAGACTTAGAAACTTGCTGCTTAGCTCCTTCATTGACATTGAACCTAATTTTAATTCATAGAATTCCTTAGCTCTTTCCTTGTAGTATTGTTCAGATAAAAAAATTATTTTAAAATACTTTTTAAAAAATCTCCAGGTTAAGTACTTCTCCTTCACATTTTTTACCCTTTTTATATCTTGCCACCAGATATCAGATTTTTCGGTCAAATTGTAAATAGCCATCCTGCCCTTTAGTCGATTAGAGTAGTTGTAAATCTTGAAATATTTATGACAGGCAAGCTTCTGCTTCTTCACCTTTCTCTACTTTCTCGTTAAACATGGGAGGCTTTATTTCTTTGAATTCCCCAGAAATTTCTTCATAGGTTTTATACTTCCTTCTCCTAGGTTTATGGTCACTTTCACTACTGTCACTTATGTATTTATACCTTCCCTTATGTGACCTTGCATTAAACTTTGAAGAAGATTCACTATTAGAATATTTTGCTTTCTTTTCTTTATGTTTGTAAGAGGTTGTTTCAGAATCAGTTTCACAAACATTTAATTTGTCTTTTCCTCTGTTATGCATATTTACTAGTAGTATTTGATTCATTTCCATAATTCGTTCATTGTCTATTTTTACAGTTTGTAGTTCCCATTTTAAATCCTCAACTGTCTGTAGTAACTCTGGATTGTTCAGATCTACATAAAAGTTGTCAGGATTGTTGTGTTAAGAACCATTTTCAATAGATGCTTCAGCACCTTCCATTTTCTTGTAAAACAAATTTATATTTCTGTATAGAACTAAATGTAAATAAAATTAGTATATTGGTTTTCTTACCTATATGTGAGTGAGCCAATCAGGCCTAGTGTTTGGAATGTCGCTCTGATACCACATGTAACATCCCTAAATTTCGTAAATAAATTTTTTTATTAGCACATATAATTTATGATTCTTTGGGAATAAATCAAAGAGATATTATAGTTTTTAAATCATTTGTCGTAACATATGGGGTTTTCTTTGTAGTTTGCTGCACCTTTGTTCTTGAACTCAACCTCTAGAATTTTGACCTTGTTATCTCACTGTCTTTAAACAAAGAGGGAGAGGTCATTAACCTTGGTCCTCGGCTTCACTTGAACCTATCTCATTTTATCTAGAATGCTGGTGGAGTTCGTGAGATTTTTTCAGCTGCTGAAAGAGTATCTCTAGGGCAAACTATACGCTGAGAAGGTAAACTGTAACTTGAGTATCTCTTCCAGTTTAGTATTATTTTACACATATTTTTTCTTATATAAAGAAGAATATTGTTTAACATTCATTAATCCTGTGTGTGCAGAACCAGTCTCTACGACGAGGGTGTATATAGTTGACCGATCAAGGAACCCATTTAACTGGTAAGAACCATGTATTTGCCTCGCGTAGCTCTGTGGAACCAAACTGGGTCATGTGGTGTGTTTTCATGGCATTGGGTTTTATTTCCACTCAGTTCTGGGTTGGTGACATGGAAGTGATATACCTGCTTTGGTAACATACATTTGATATTTTAAGGTTTTTATTTACCACCTGTGGAGTTGTAGATGACTATGCCACTCTGTAGATTCGTTTGGTTATAAAATTGTAAGAACCCGAGAGGTTTTTGATACGAAAAATTTGTTTTATTCTAAAGCTAAGCGACTATGCAATTTTTCAAGAATGTGAATGAATCATTTCCTGTGGAGTCTTACGACTATGCCACTTTCTTTCTGAGATATCCTCTTAAAAATAAATTTTATTTTAAGTAGTACAGACCTTCAACTCGTCTGACCCTACGAGGGATTTGTAGTTTACTTACAGCGCTTAAAAGTTATGGTCATGAGCCTCCAATCTGTCAATTTTTTTGTTTGGGATTATAATCCACTTTCGATAATATAAAAGCAAATTTATATTTGACAAGGGACGGTGTTGAAAAGGAAAGTTTCCTATGGCCAGGGTTTAAGAGGCCATCAACATACTGGGGTTGAAAGGTGTGGGAAAAGAGAGCTCTAATTCCTCCAGCATAACAATGCAAATATTTAAGTCCCCTCTCATGGACCTCCCTACCTCTATTTATATGCTTTATGAAGATTTAGGGTCAAAGACAAAGGAGTTACAACTGAAGGAGTCAGTTGTATAACTACCCAAACTACCTGAATTTAAAAATCCGTATTTTTTTTACATTTTCAGGAGGTGTACATGGGTTGCAGAGACAATAGTCACATACACGAGGAGGTATACACAGGTTTCAAAGTATATAGTCGTGTATTTAAGGTGTACTCAAGTATTATATCTAGTAAGTCACGTACATACGCGGGTTTCCTTAAGGAAACTTGGGTATACATCAAAAAAGCTCATTTTAAGGGTACTTTTGGGAATTTTTAGACTTTGGTGTCTTATGGAAAGTTTTATCTAACTAAAATATATTTCCAACAGTGCAAAGATGAGGTCAAAAAGAGTTACAAAACTCAATATATGGATCCTCCAACTTAGTTGTTTTTCCAGTGACTTTCTTGAAGTGTCATCATGGAAGTGTCGACATGCGACGAAAACATAGGAAAGTGGTCATAGAAAGAGATGTGTCATTTTGATCTATAATAGATTCCCCATAATGTATGAGGTTAGAGGGGAAGATGATACCCAAAATACATTATAAAGGAAACAATTGAGTATGGAGAGAGCAGAGAATCCAAGATTGAAAGGCTCGAACAAAGGTACCTGAAAGAGAGATAAATGTCAGATAAAACTTATCTATGGGACATATAAGTCCATATATAAATCATCACCATAAAGATACAGGCGGATCCAACATATGTATAGCTGATGAAACTATCATGGTCACTCAATATGCAAAAAGGCACCATATCAAATCTAAAAGAGCCATGGCCACAAATGAACATGGTGGATCCATACTCGACAATTGATCATAGCCACAAAAATACAAGGTGGATCTATATCTCAACAAAATGTCATATAAAGTGTAACAAGGTCTTGCGTAGCTTGGGCAATAGCAAAAAATGATGATGCTACTGTTGGCCCAAGGTCTTCAATCCAAACTTGCCCAAAAGGTACGAATCCTAACCATGTGAATAAAGGAGTTGAAGTCAAACATGGATGAAACCATTTGATTACTGGTCAATGATGACAACCATCAACAAACACGAGGGAAACCATCATTAATAAAAATGGTCCCCAAGGTACCTAGTACATTCTAACAAGTGTGAATACAAGGACTTGAAGTCGAACAGTTGAAGAATCCATCGAGTAGGAGACATTAAGGTATTCCTACTACCTTACAGCGAGGGAAATTGCCACTGATGACTGCAATCCCCAAGGTACTGTCATAAAACTCTAAATCTCATTCCCAGAGCAAGATGTGTTGTAGTCGATAGGAAGAGATCCGTTGGAAGGAAGGAATTAAGGAATCCTTCATCATCCAACATGAGGTAAGTCAAAGACTAATTGGATCTGGAATTGGTACTGAATTTCATGACAAGGACCGCCAAAGACATGATGTAATGAACTGATACCAGGGAATGGTCAACACAAAAGGTCAACAAAACTGTAGAATGTCCAACAAAGGTTTAATCCTTGAATAGTGAGCATGACACAAAAGTTACTTAGGCATATTTTGACACAAAAAGACCAATGACAAAAATCTGCAATGTAGGAGACATTGACAAATTCCCCATATAATTGGAAAAGAGACCAACTGGAGGAGTAAGAAACTCTAAGTCAGGATAAGGTCAAAATACTAGGACCCAATTGTTGATAGACTCAAAACTGCTGCTTTGTTCAAGGAAACAAGACTTGCTGCCATGATGTAAAATACATGTGAATGAACTTCCCTTCCCCTCTTTCTTGTAAATTTTTAACGAGTCCAAGAAAGAAAACTTGAGACCATCTTCATTTTTGGCAAGCTCGAAGAAGAGACAGAAGAATGCTTGATAAATCACTGATTCGTGGATTTTATGAGCCCGAACTAGTACATGCTCGATGGTGTTTTCATAGTTTAGATAGTCTGAAAACTCCAAAGAAGACTCCAGCGGGGTGCTTTTTCATACAATTTAGTCTCCTAAGGTCGGAAAAGTATAAAACATACCAAAGAAGAACTCTCTTAGCTTCTGAAGAAGTAAGGTGCACCTTTTTCGTACTTAGTCAGGAAGGTCCAAAAAAGGTTAAATTACCACCTACACAATGCTCCTTCAAAAGTAGCATATAGCCTGAGTTTTACGAGTGTGAAGGAAGGAAAGATCACTCAGAAAGATCCATTTGATTATGAGAAATGGGGCTTACAATAGTAAACTTGATGCTTTGTTCTTTAGGGTTTGACGAGCATAAAAAATACATAAAGTACACTCGAAATATTTTTCATGTTTAGGTCCAGAGCACGAAAAAGAGAAAACTAAGCTCATACCAGGGGCTCCTTTTCCATAAGTTTAGTCTCTCAAGTCTGGAAAAGTGATAAACCTATTCCTGAGAATACTCTTCTCAATTCCGAAGAAAAGAGAGTGTTTCTTTCTCATATTATTCCACATGGTACAAGAAAGCGATAACCTACCACCAATGTGGATGCCCATTCACATATTGTTAACAATCCTGAATGGACAAGTTTACTCGGTGGTTAAGTCTATTTTAAGGAGTCAGACCTGGGCCTAAAGAAACTCAATATCTTTCCCATGAAGTTTTAATGAGTCCAAAAAAGTCAACTCGTGACCTCCTTACTGTTTTTTGTGAGCTGTAAGGAGAGCAGAAAGAATGCTCTACATGCGAGGACACGAGTGTCAGGGGCAAGAAAAACTAGTTCCAAGCGTGAGGAACAAACTTATGCATAATGCAAGGAAAATGAGCAAGATAAATACACTTGGGGAAAGTCTCCTCAAGGTAAAGGGTGTCAAGTTGCAAAGGAAAATTGATACAAGGCTGAGCGATGATGACAGCAAAGATGAGTGATTATACAATGAGCTAAAAGCATGGAAGCCAGCATCAAGATCATAAGCACGAGAAGGGCACATGCAAATGTAGTTACATCTTGAACAACAAGACAAGGCCAGTAAACAGTTGTGAATCCAACTAAGAATCCTATCTCCAAGAAACAATAGCATTAGGATCATATTCAGATGAAAAGTTTTGATGCAGGTTTCTTTGGTAGAAACACATGTGACTTTGCTATCTTCTACAGAAGGTGTAGTCAAGGCAGAATCAACGAAAGAGGACTCTATAGTACCAAGGCCTAAGGGTTCACAATCAGTAAGATCAACCTCAGAAGAAAATTAAATATCAACAAGGGAGGTAGAGTCTACAGGAACAAACTCAATATCATAGGAGTTGAAAAATTCATAAGAAAAATCAAACTCATCAGGATCACTGACTTGCTGTTCAAAGGAAGAGTCAAAAGACTCAACAAGACCAACATAATAAGAAAGGTCAGGCTTACTAGGAAAATCATGTTAGACTTAGTAACAACTGAACCAACACCTAGTAGAAGGTCAGACTATATCAAATACTCTAGGAAGACTTCATCCGAAAGAAGGAGATCATCCGAGATAGGACACATGTCTAAACTTTCAAATGGATCGACATAGTGGAGAACAGGCTCCATGGTCTGTATAGGATGACTCACCTGGTCAACTACTAGGACCAAGTCCTAAGAAGGTAGGCATGAAAATGGAGGATTCTTCTTAGTAGCAATTGAATGCAAAGGACATGAGGCCACATAGCTCACATGTGGCAGGGTAGTGTCTATAGAAACACTGGGAATCAATAAAGGAAAGACGTGGTCTCTATTTGGGTCAGGAGACAGATCAAGAAAATCCAACTAATCGATAGTGAAAATTTCTTCACCATGATTAAAGTACATCACATGAAAGAATGTCGACGCCATAGCTTGCATGGCATAGAAATAATCACGTCTAAGGAGCATATTGAAGTCCAAGGGGTTTTCTATCACCATGAAGTCAACTAAGATGGTCTTCCCACCCAAAGTAACAGGTGTTTGAGAAAGAATTCCCAAGGCTATACAAGCTCTTCTATCAAATGCCAGTAACTGACTAGCAGTTGACACAAGGCTTGGAGATCCCATGCCTTGACAAGCATGAGTAGACAAGATACTAACTGAGGATCCTTCATCAACAATATAACGAGAAATCATGTATGGTTCAAATTTGACCTTTATCTGGAAAGGTGCATCAGAAGGAAGGCGCGTCTCAACTAGGCTATCCCAATCAAAGGAAGCAATTCAAGATATTGGTGGGGATCGATTTGAAGTGAGTTCAGTTCCCCCTTGTTCAGTAAGTTCTTAACTAGTAGTGAAGAAAAGGTGGCTAGCAGACACTTCACTCTCCAAAGGAAGAGTGGGATTGATCAACACTGGAATTGATTAAACTGCTTCGTGAAAGTCACTCTCCGAAGGGAGAGTGGGATTTGACCAAATATGACATTGGTTCAATGACATCAAGATCACTCTCCAAAAGAAGAGTGGGATCGACCAAATATGAGACTGGTTCGACCACTTGATCAACAAAAGGTTGAGTAGGTTGTTGAGAAACTATAGGTTGTTTGGGAGAAGGAAATTCTTGAGTCTCGGACCACACTCTTTTCACCTCTACAATAGCAGGGAACTGGTGAGTAAGATGATCTCCCTCACATAACTTACAAGGGAACTTAAGTTTGCACTTCGAACAACCATTTTTCTCAACGGTGTCAACATGACTAGCAATGGCTGACTGTTTTCTCTCAACATGACCTACAGAGAATAATATTTTCCCCCCATCATGACTACCAGAGGTTGGGTGACTGGGTCCAACTTGACTAAGAGAGGTTGGTTTTTGAAAATCTTCGGGATGTTAAAAAATGGGATGACCGTGAAACCAAACTCTTCACACCTCCATGATAGAAGGGCATTTATGAGCAAGGTGGTCTCCCTTACAAAGCTTACAAGGAAACTTGGGCTTGTGTTTTGAATGGGTAGTCTTTTCAATAGTGTCAACATGACTTGTAGTGGTTGATAGATTGTCTTAAGCATGAACCACAGAGGTTGAAATACTTCCCCCAGCATGACTTGCAGCGACCGAGAGACTAGGTCCAACATGACTTGCAGAGGTTGGAAGATCACTACCAACATGAACAATAGAGGTTGAATGGTGAAGATCAACTTGACTTGTAGAGGTTGAGTTCTTAGATCCAACATGAACTGCAGAGGTTGGATAGGTGCCCCTATCATGAACTACAAAGGCTGGGTGTTGAATATCAACTTGACTTGTAGAGGTTGAACGAGAGCCCACTTTCTTATGTGTCTTCTTCCTATTCCTCCTTCTTTTACTCCTTTTAGACTGTCGTTTACCAGTATCCGTACTTTCACCACATTAGGTAGAAGGAGGAGGAGAATCAATTACAGGTGAAGGGGAAGTATTGTTTTGATTCCCTTGATATAAGGAGCTTACTTGCAAAGCATCAAGAGCATTCAAGGAAGTTGGAGTGGAAAACAACCACACCGGTATCCCTAGGGTGAATTCAGGTAGATTCAAGGTGGCCATCAAAGGAACACCAACATTGCCTATGAGAGGAATAGTACAAGGAGTTCCCAGCATGGGGATCTCTTGGTTGGTGTTCAAAAGGGTGTTAGCCATATTTTCAAACTAGGAGACAAAGTCTGAGGTTGAAAAGCAACCAAAAGTACAAAGCACACACCTGAAGGAAAACTAAGTACAGACAAACAACAGAGCACTCACTGAAATTCCTAAATCCAAACAGACAAATAGGTATAAGATATGCTTTCCAGAAGAAAGATGATAGACAATTACTTGAAGTCCCTATAGATGTTCTTAGGCACAACTGAAGGAATCACCCACCACCCTCCCACACCTTCTACTGGGGTTACCTTCCAAGCTCGTCCAAGGTCAACCTGAAATAGCCTTCTGGTGTTCCTATGTATGAACCCTAGATGTCAAAGAGACTAAAGGCTACCTTAACTATATTGACAGTCTGGGGGGATAGTTGCAAGATTGGTTCGTATGCATGGGCAGGGTAGCAAATCCTGAAACCCTGTCTAAGACAAAATCCCCAGATGCGCAAAAACCTTGGTCTACGCTTTGACAAGGAATCAGAGGTTATCTCCTTAGTCCAAGGCTCCACGTGGCCTTAGGCTTAACTCCCGTTTGAGAGGATATTCCTAGATACAATCAACATAGAAGAGGATTTACCTAGTGATTGGGCTACGTTTCAAATTTAATACTTGTGGAGAGTTAAAACTCCCTAATCCACAAGTCTAGCCCAAGCTAGTTGGCGTATGACCCTATAAAATAAAACTTACTAATAATTTTTAAATTATATCTTTTATTTTAAGGGTTGTTTTTAGTTAGAGGGTAAATGGTGTGAAACTTATGTGGTATTTTGACTCAAAGTTGAAACAAAATGACTAAACAAAGTGAACTGAAATGCAAAAAGTAAAAACTAGTCTCTTTTTCTTTTTCAAATAGAAACTTGAAAGCCACAAAAGAACAAATTCTTTTTATTTATTTTTCCAAAAACAATGATATGCCATGCAATATAGACTAAAAACCTAATCTACATCCAAATAAAGAAAACATGTGTTTTTTTCTTTTTCTTTTATAAATGCAAAATAAAAACTAACTACAAACTAAATGTATGCAGATAACAAGAATAAAGCAAAAGGAACTTTGCTATACAACCACCAAACAAAATCTAGAATACCCTAAAATCAGTATAAACCCTACTTGGGAGGAAGGCTTGCATAAAAGACAAATCAACTATTTTGGCATGGTGAATTTAACCAACAAAAGAAGAAGGAAACAAACACCAACAAGCTTCTGAACTCAGACAAAGATCACTAACATAGGCTGACCAGAAACGTAAGACAAAAGACAAACAAACAAAGGGGGTAGGGGGAATGAGCAAAGTGAATCCCTAATGCTATAAAAACTCTTACCACATAGATAAAGAACAACCAAAATGGATGCCACTAACTCCCTGGATTCATGCAGGTGCACTGGACCCCAAAAGACCTACCAAACAACCTTCAAACAGAAGAAAAAACCACAAAAGAGGAAAAAACATTGTTTAAAAGGGAATACGTGAGTTTCACTACTGGCAAGTCATGTATCATACGTGGGTTAATAGTAAAGAAATTCGTGTATAGATACCAGATACACGACTGTTCAAACTGCAACTCGCGTATGGGTGGGAAAAAATCCAAAAAAGGTCAAAAAATGCCTTAAGAAGGTAGGGGAGGTGTTGTATCAGACTGATAAAATGTTCCTAAGTGGCAAGAAAGACCTGAAACCTTGCGAAATACTAAAAGAAATATATAGAAACCCCAAACAGACAAGGATTTTGTAATGCCCCGGTTTTGACCCCGTTGCATTAGATGTATATGATGTATATATTGTAAATGATCATGGTGTGGAGCTAAAGGCCAAGGCCCCACCATTGATCGGTCATGTTATGTTTTGGATTTAAATTTGTCACCGATGGTATATCAGGGCATGCGGCATATATTATGTTGGTCATCATGTAAATATGCATCTATAATTAATTAAATGAACCCGACTAGCTACGATCGTGGCAACTAAATTGAAAGGGGCATGGTTTTTCCCAAGGATAAGGTTGTGGGGGAATTTGTCAAACCTGGGCCAATGAGGGAAAATACCCATGTGTCTTCTTCCCTTGCTTTTATTTCCAACCACTTTCATTTAATAATTACTGCTAGTGGTTGAGGTAGTTAATTGCTTTGGGAGTGGGGTGGCAGGACTGTCAGTCCTCACCCTCACGCACACTCCACCCCCCTGTTGACTTCACTATGGAGGAAAAACCTTCACGCACTCTCCAATTCGCAACCTCATGATTTTGCTGTTCACCTCCACAGTCTATTCCTTCCTCACACTGCTCATCCACACGCAGGGATTTCACTCTCCACGACTGTGGTGAAGGCTCACGCACACCCACTCCCGCGTCCTCTCTGGGGGCTGTTCATTTTCGCGCCTGAACCATTTCCCATTCATTAGTTTTCCACGCACAGGATTTCTGGGTTTACCCACGCAGTTTCTTCCCCTGCATATTTGCGGATGATGTGGTCGTATCCACTCCCCACCGGCTGATTGTGGGTTTTGCATTGTTACTCACACTCAACCACAGGCTGGGAGACTATAATTTCTTCCCCATCGTGGTCTGTATATGTTCTCTTGGTGATCTCGTTGCCCATGATGGGCTGTGTTTTCCCACGTTGTTGGCTATGGTTGTTGTGGTCTTCCTTACATGTTGGGGAACTATTGTAAATTCTCCTGAGAGTCATTTTGGCCACGATAGGGCCAAGAATAACTCATAATTCGTTTTCCCTATTTAAACTGTGACAACTGACTTAATTGCTTGTGTGCAATGGTTGGTCTTTGGACTGTGTATGGGGCAGGGATGGGGGCTTGGTTTGCTTGATAAACGTGGTGGTTGGAAACCACACAGATAGAGCTAGAGGGCTGGCCTTCTTCTCCATCACCCCTGAATAGCACTAGAAGGGAATGCAGGGCCTGAGGGACTGTGTAGCAGAGAAGGGACTGATTCCTTGTGTTGGGTGTGTTTGGGTGTCTTAGAGGTCAGGCTAGTTCTGGTGTAGGTGTTCTTGGCTCTGCAATGAGCTCACCAGCTTAGCATTTAGCCTTTCCCAACTCCTGAATGGCCTGATAAACCCAACTGTGTTGGCTTGGCTGTGTTTTGTATATCCTTGGCTATGTGTAAGCCTGCTAGTTCCCTTATTCCTTGGAGAATCATGCCCAGCTCAGGGGTGGCAGTGCTGCTGAGAGATTAAGGAGCATGCTGGCCTATGGTTGGGTGGAACGTTGCAGCGACGTAGCTAGTTGCGGATCGAGTTCATCATAAGATAAGTGATCTTGTTCATTTTACTTCTGCAACTATATCTGTGTTAATGATATGAAATGAACATGTTGAATGAATGCTTATGTGAATGCATGTTGATTCCGCTGTGCAAGATAAATAATTATAGCTGTGTATGATAAACAATTGCATTTATGCATGTTATACTGCAATGCATTTTCTTTCAGCATTCTGTTTTTGCAAATTTTATGCCTGTACATGTTCGTGGGGCTCTTAGCCCGGGTGTTTGAAGCTTGTAGTCGCGTCCTCTTCGCCGGTCGGAGGCATGGGGACATGATAGTATGGTATTAGAGCAATGTTGACAACAATGGGCCTCTATGGGCCAAGAAGAAGCAACTGACAGAATTTGTATTTCATTCTGCCTAGCAGAAGTCATAATATGAATGACTGTAAAATTGAGAAAATTTGGCTAAGTATGGAACAATCGGGCCATTAGCAGAATTGACTTCTGCCGTTGCGGAAGGGTTAACGATTTCCCGTCCGCCATTGCGGAAGTCCAAACCGCCAAGTCTTCCAACGGGGAAGGAATTTCGACGTAGCGGAAGTGCAACGGAAGCCTGGCCGACGGAACAGTTGAGAAAAATCGAAAGAAGTTGACGTTTGGTGAGCCGCCGTTGCGGAAGCCAAAGTCACTAGTCTTCCAATCCAAAAGTCCGCCGACGCCCGACGTTAAAATTGTTCCAAGTAAGTGCCAATCGGAAGAAGTTAACGTTTGGCGAGCCGTCATTGCGGAAGCCAAATTCATTTGTCTTCCGATCTAAGAAGTCGGCCGACGTCCAAAGTTAAAATTTCTTTAAAGAAAAGAGCGGCAGTCGGAAGGAGTTCGTCTTTGGTGTGCCGCCGTTGCAGAAGCCAAAGTAAATTTCCAGCCGATGAGAAAGACCTCCGATGCCGCAGAAAAGTTTAAATTATTCCAAGTAAACAACCACCAATCGGAAGGAAAAAGTGTTCGTGCATCCGTCGTTGTGAAAGCCAAAGTCATTTGGCTTCCGATGTAAAAGGACTGTCGATGCCGATCAAGTCATTTCGTCGTTGCGGAAGAAAGAATGATTCCGAGAGCCTCCGTTGCGGAAGAGAAAGTGATTGAGCATCTGCCGTTGTGGAATTCAAAGCGCTAAGGCTTCCGATGTGGAAAGACATCTGACAGCTGATGAGAAGGAAAGGAAAATTCTGAGTTTTTCCCATGGGATCTCTCAGCAGATTTCGACTGTTTTCAGAGGGATTTTTCAGCTGTTTTTCAGTGAATTTTCAGGGCTGGAAAATGAGAAAGTGGCAGCGATCTTATGCACGATATTGCGTGAAAATCAATAATTTACAAAAAAAATTCTATGACCCCACAAGGGGGCAATCCCCCTTGACCCCCGTCGCCCCCCTCAGATGGACACTCTTTGATGGAGAAAATTCTATGTTTTGGGAAACTCGTAATTTATAATTTTCCAAGAGGAGGTAAGTAATGTTGGTTTATATCAATATCATGCATCTAACAATTGTGTCACTAACACATTGCAGAGTCATAGTCACCTTCAAGGGAAGTATTCCAGATAGTGCATTTGATAAGCAAGTGGTGGTTCAGTATGAGAACTCATGATGGGTATGATGCTCGAGATTCCTATGAGCGAGCAAAAGATGCCGTGGGAGAAAATGTTCGTAATAGAAATGATGACGTAGAGTCTAATGGAAGGATATTCCAAGAGACACTGTCAGATGTTGCAGCCACTATGAGAAGCTTGATCAAAGCCCAGGAAGAGGAGCATCAGTTGAATGCTGCAATGTTGCAGAGTCTAATGGACTTGCAAAGAAAGATAGACTCTGGGAGAGGTACAGCAAGACCAGAAGGCAGTAAGAGTAGTACTAGGAGAAGGACAAGGAATTCTAGTGGATCATCTAATTCGGAGGAATCCAGTGGGGATTCAAGCTCTTCTTCTCATAAAAGGAAAAGAAAGAGACACCATAGGGATCACTCTCGTGATGAATTTAAGAAAGATTAACCTCCTACATTTGATGGTGAGGTAAAGACTGGACAAGAGGCTGAAGCTTGGCTTCTTGGGATAAAGAAGTACTTTCAAGTGCATGATTATTCAGGAAACATGAAGGCAAGAGTTGCCATATTCAATCTAAATGGAAGAGCATCCATTTGGTGGGAACACTTCAAGCAAGTGAAGAGGATCAGTGAAATGATACTTAAGTGGAAGCAGTTCAAGAAGTATTTCAAGCAGAAATACCTATCTGACAGGTATTATGATGACAAGATTAAGGAGTTCCATGAGTTGAGATTGGGACAGCAAACCATGGAAGATTACGCAAATAAGTTTTTGGAGCTATTGAGGTATGTCTGATACATCAGAGATGAAAAAGTGAAGGTCCAGCATTTTCTGAGTGGATTACCTCAGTCGTACAAAGATAGAATTGAGTTTTATGAACCTAGAACTCTTGAAGAATCAATAAGGAAGGCTAAGTATTCTTATGAGCAAAGAAAAGGTAAACCTGATTACCAAAAGGCATGGAAGGACAAGAAGAATGAGAAGTTTGAACAAAGAAAGAAAGGTTTCAAACCTTCTAGCTTCAGGAATCAGCAAAAGCATCCATCTCAAGCTACGAGTAAGCCAGTTGGAGTGGTAGGAGAAAATCCTAAGGATCCATAGTAGAATAGAGGACCACTTCAATGTTGGAAATGTGGAGGACCCCACATGCGCAGAAATTGTCCACTCGAGAATGAGAGTGTAAGGCCAGCTTATAATGTTCAAGAAGCAGAAACAGTGGGTCAAGTGGCAAGGGCAGTTCCTAGGATTTATGCAGCACTGGAGGACTGTCAGGCAGATCACCATTGACTTCACAATTGAACTTGTGCCAGGAGCAGCACCAGTGTCCAAGGAACCCTACAGGATGAGTACACCGGAGATGCTAGAATTGAAGATGCAACTGCAAGAGTTGTTGGAAAAGAAGTATATCCGACCGAGTGTGTCTCCTTGGGGAGCGCCAGTTCTATTTGTCAAGAAGAAAGATGGTACACTCAAGTTATGCATTGATTACAGACAGTTGAACAAGGTTACTATGAAGAATAAATATCCTTTTCCTAGGATTGATGACCTCTTTGATCAAATGAGAGGAGCAAGGGTATTTTCCAAGATTGACTTAAGGTCTGGTACCATCAGGTGAGAATCAAGGATGAAGACATTCATAAGACAACCTTTAGGACAAGGTATGGGCATTACGAGTTTGTAGTGGTACTGTTTGGTCTCACGAATGCACTAGCTACATTTATGTGCCTCATGAATAGTGTCTTCAGCATGTATTTGGACAAGTTTGTGCTTGTTTTCCTTGATGACATTCTCGTTTACTCTAAGAATGAGGAAGAGCATGAAGAGCATTTGAGACTGACATTGAGCTTGCTCAGGGAGCATCAGTTGTATGCAAAACTGAGCAAGTGTGACTTCTATAGAGATAGAATTCAGTATTTGGGACACATTATCTCAGAGGAGGGTATATCTGTGGACCCCAAAAAGATAGAAGCCATTACGAATTGGCCTACTCCAAGAAATGTGACAGATGCAAGGTCTTTTATGGGACTTGCAGGATACTACAGGAGATTCATTGAGGGATTTTCCAAAGTTGCACATGTTATCACTTCTTTACAAAAGAAGGGGATGAAGTTCGAATGGACATTGAAGTGTGAAGAAAGTTTCTAGAGGTTGAATAATCTTCTCACCAGTGCACCAGTATTGAAGGTTGCAGATCCAGAGAAATATTTTGTGGTGTGTATCGATGCATGCGGACAAGGGATTGGAGGAGTCCTTATGCAGGACAACCACGTGATATGTTATGAGTCAAGAAAGCTAAAGGAACATGAGAATAACTATGCCACTCATGATCTAGAGCTTGCAACCATCGTACATGCTCTCAAGATGTGGAGACATTACTTGATGGGTAGGAGATTTGAGCTCAGATGCTAGGCAAGCAAGATGGCTGGAGTTTTTATGTGAGTTTGATTTTGAGATCAAGCACATAAAGGGAAAAGAGAATAAGGTAGCTGATGCACTCAC
This sequence comes from Pseudotsuga menziesii, assembly GCA_001517045.1. Classification (NCBI taxonomy): domain Eukaryota; kingdom Viridiplantae; phylum Streptophyta; class Pinopsida; order Pinales; family Pinaceae; genus Pseudotsuga; species Pseudotsuga menziesii. The sequence continues at coordinate 119,254 of LPNX010115403.1, forward strand.
CAGGAAAGTGCAAGAAATGCATGTGGCATCTCTTAGTATTTGCCAATCAGATTTGAGGTAGCAGATCGTTGATCATTTTGCCGGAGATGAATTGTATGAGCAGGTAAAAGACAAATTGCAGCAGCAAAGTCTTGAGAAGAGATATGAGGGATATAGATTGGGAGAAGATGGGATTCTCACTTATAAAGGTAGGATTTATATTCCAGATGTAGCATATTTGAGGAGAGTTGTTATGGATGAAATCCATCAAGCTCTGTATTCTGGACACCCAGGATATCAGAAAACAATCACTACAGCTAGAAAGAAATACTTTTGGCCAGGGATGAGAAAGGACATGGCTGAATATATTTCAAGATGTATGAAATGTCAACAATTGAAGGTTGAGAATCAACATCCCGCAGGCTTGTTGCAACCTTTTCCAGTTTCGGAATGGAAATGGGAAGTTATTTCCATGGATTTTATTACAGGATTGCCGATGACTTGGAGACAACATGATTCTATCATGGTTGTGGTAGACAAGTTGACTAAGGTAGCACATTTTATACTGGTTAAGTCTACATATGAGACTGGCGACTTAGCAAAGATCTTCATGAAGGATATATTCAAATTGCATGGATTGTCGAAGGCAATAGTATCTGACAGAGATGTCAAGTTCACTTCCAACTTTTGGAAGGGGTTGTTTGCAGACTTGGGTACAAAGCTAAACTTCAGCACTGCATACCATCCTCAGACAGATGGCTAGACATAGAGAGTTAATCAGGTACTTGAAGACATGCTTCGCATGTACGTAATGGACAAACCAACCAAATGGAAAGATTACTTGCACTTGGTAGAGTTTGCTTATAACAATGGACATCAAGCATCCTTGGGGATGATTCCGTATGAAGATTTGTATGGAAGAAAGTGTAGGACACCAGTGACTTGGGATAATCCAGTGAACCAGATTGTGCTTGGACCAGAATTGCTCAAGGAAATGGGGCAAGAGTTTGTAAAGATCAGGCAGAACCTAAAAGCAACACAGGACAGACAGAAAAGCTATGCCGATAAGCATAGGGTGAACAGGGAGTTCAGTGTTAGGGATCATGTTTACCTCAGAGTGAGGGCAAGGAAGAGTTCCTTGAAGCTTGGAAGTTGTGCCAAGTTGTCACCGAGATATTGTGGGCCATTTGAAGTGCTTGAAAGAATAGGGCCAGTTGCATATAGACTTGCATTGCCTGCTAGCACTAGAGCTCATAATGTTTTTCATGTTTCTTTGCTTAAGAGATATGTACATGATCCTAACCATGTGATAAATTGGGATGTGATTCAGGTGGAACCCGAGGGAGAGTTCCGAATCGAGCCAATACGCATCCTCGACAGGAAGGTCACAATGCTCCGAAACCGAGCCATAGGTCAGGTAAAGGTGCAATGGGATCACTTCGGACCTGAAGAGGCTACATGGGAGCTGGTGGATGCCATACGATTGGCACATCAATTTTTGTTCAACTCTCTGGAACACTGAGGCGATACCAGTGTAGAATTTTGTTCAAATTTTGTAAAGCACTGAGGACAATGCTGTTGAAGGCGGAGTGGAATGTAATGCCCCGGTTTTGACCCCGTTGCATTAGATGTATATGATGTATATATTGTAAATGATCATGGTGTGGAGCTAAAGGCCAAGGCCCCACCATTGATCGGTCATGTTATGTTTTGGATTTAAATTTGTCACCGACGGTATATCGGGGCATGCGGCATATATTATGTTGGTCATCATGTAAATATGCATCTATAATTAATTAAATGAACCCGTCCAGCTACGATCGCGGAAACTAAATAGAAAGGGGCATGATTTTTCCCAAGGATAAGGTTGTGGGGGAATTTGTCAAACCTGGGCCAATGAGGGAAAATACCCATGTGTCTTCTTCCCTTGCTTTTATTTCCAACCACTTTCATTTAAAAATTACTGTTGGTGGTTGAGGCAATTAATTGCTTTGGGAGTGGGGTGGCAGGACTATCAGTCCTCACCCTCACGCACACTCCACGCCCCCTGTTGACTTCACTATGGAGGAAAACCCTTCACGCACTCTCCAATTCGCGACCTCATGATTTTGCTGTTCACCTCCACAGTCTGTTCCTTCCTCACGCTGCTCATCCACACACAGGCATTTCACTCTCCACGATTGTGGTGAAGGCTCATGCACACCCACTCCCGCGTCCTCTCTGGGTGCTGTTCATTTTCGTGCCTGAACCATTACCCGTTCATTAGTTTTCCATGCACAGGATTTCTGGGTTTACCCACGTAGTTTCTTCCCCTACGGATTTGCGGATGATGTGGTCATATCCACTCCCAATCGGCTGATTGTGGGTTCTGCATTTTTTCTCACGCTCAACCACGGGCCGGGAGACTATAATTTATTCCCCAGTGTGGTATGTATATGTTCTCTTGGTGATCTCGTTGCCCAGGACAGGCTGTGTTTTCCCACGTTGTTAGTTGTGGTTGTTGTGGTCTTCCTTACATGTTGGGGAACTGTTGTAAATTATCCTGAGAGTCATTTTGCCCACGATAGGGCCAAGAATGACTTAGAATTCGTTTTCCCTGTTTAAACTGTGACAACTGACTTAATTTCTTGTGTGCAATGGTTGGTCTTCAGACCGTGTATGGGGCAGGGATGGGGGCTTGGTTTGCTTGATAAACCTGGTGGTTGGAAACCACACAGATAGAGCTAGAGGGTTGGACTTCTTCTCCATCACCCCTGAATAGCACTAGAAGGGAATGCAGGGCCTGAGGGACTGTGTAGCAGAGAAGGGACTGATTCCTTGTGTTGGGTGTGTTTGGGTGTCTTAGAGGTCAGGCTAGTTCTAGTGCAGGTGTTCTTGGCTCTGTAATGAGCTCACCAGCTTAGCAGTTAGCCTTTCCCAACTCCTGGATGGCCTAATAAACCAAACTGTGTTGGCTTGGCTGTGTTTTGTATATCCTTGTCTATGTGTAAGCCTGCTAGTTCCATTATTCCTTGGAGAATCATGCCCAACTCTGGGGTGGCAGCGCTGCTGAGAGATTAAGGAGCATGCTGGCCTATGGTTGGGTGGAACGTTGCAGCGACGTAGCTGGTTGCGGATCGAGTTCATCATAAGATAAGTGATCTTGTTCATTTTACTTCTACAACTATATTTATGTTAATGATATCAAATGAACATGTTGAATGAATGCTTGTGTGAATGCATGTTGATTCCGCCGTGCAAGATAAATAATTATAGTTGTGTATGATAAACAATTGCGTTTATGCATGTTATACTGCAATGCATTTTCTTTCAGCATTTTGTTTCTGCAAATTTTATGCCTGTACATGTTCATGGGGCTCTTATCCCAGGTGTTTGAATCTTGTAGTCGCATTCTCTTCACCGGTCAGAGGCATGGGGACGTGACAGATTTCCCAGTGGAGTCACCAGTTCTGTTGTAAAGGAAATTTTCCTATGGCTAGGGTTTAAGAGGCCATCAACGTACTGGGGTTGAAAGGTGTGTGCAAAGAGAGCTCTGATTCCTCCAACATAACAATGAAAAGATTCAATTCCCCTCTCATGGACCTCCCTACCTCCATTTATATGATTTATGAAGAGTTAGGGTTAAAGACAAATTAGTTACAACTGAAGGAGTCAGTTGCATAACTACCCAAACTACCCGAATTTCAAAATATGTATTTTTTTGACATTTTCAAGAGGCATACGCGGGTTGTAGAGACAACAGTGGCATATGCAAGGATGTATACGTAGGTTTCAATGTATATAGTCACATATTTAATGTGTACGTGAGTATTATATCGAGCAAGCCGCGTACATACACAGGTTTCTTTAAGGAAACTCATGTATACATCAAAAAGATAATTTTAAGGGTACTTTTGGGAATTTTTAGACTTTGGTGTCTTCTAGAAAGTTTTAGCTAACTGAAATATATTTCTAACGGTGTGGAGATGAGGTCAAACAGAGTTACTTAACTCAAGATATGAATCCTCCAAGTTAGGTGTTTTTTCAGTGTCGTCATGGAAGTGTCGATATGCGACGAAAACATAGGAAATTGGTCACAGGTAGAGATGTTTTATTTTGAGCTATAATCAATGGGCCTCAAAATGAATCTTTAACCTTGTTTTATAGTTATGGTATAAATTGGAAAACAATCAGGTCGTGAGGCTCTTACTATCAATTCTTGTTCATGGGCTAAAACACCACCGTCATATTTTCTTTATTATTTGTTGATAATATAATGGATATGTTATGGGATATATATCGTGAGGTTTTTTATGTACACTCCTTTATTTATTAATATAATGGATGTTGTGTTTTTAACATGATTTAAATTTCCTTTATTGAGTCCTCCAATTGATTTACCAGTCTTATTACTAAACTCACGGTGAAGCCGTAATGTAGTAGTAGAAGAGCTTTAGTTTAAAAGCATCTATGGTTATTTTACTACTTATAGTTATTTGTAGTTAATGTAATTACTAAAAGTATTTGGTCATGGAGTCTCTTTCTTTCTATGTAGTCTTTGATATAAGGGTCGTAAGGCCTCTCCCAAAGACTGCTAAAACAAAATCTACGAGGTTTTTAGGTGAAGTTATAAATAAATTTTATATCAGTTAAAATAATGGTTACATAGTCGTTATCCTTCTATTGACACTTAGTATGCTTTTAGAAACAATTAAAAGGAAAAAGGATTTAGTTGTAAGTCCCCTATTAATGTTATTTCTGTTTATAAATGACATATGAGGACCATGATGGCCAAATATTTAAAGGTATGACTGTGTATATGTAAACAAATTCAATTATAAAAAGATCCTATGGTTTCACTGTTTTAAAGACTATGAAGCTTTTACTTTGAGTATATAATTTTGTTATTATAATTTTAACAGACAATGAGACTATAGATAAATTCCATTACTGTTGAAAAGAATTTGAAACTCTGTTTAGTTAATCATACTGTTTGAAAATAATTAAGCCTTAAGGCTTCCTGTAACTTCCTTCTACAAGAGAAATATTGCAGAAACAACAACAGCTCGACCTGAAGCCTGTAACCAGTGCTACGGTCTGTTGATAATCTCGACTTGGTGTTAAAAAATAATTTAAATGTTAATAAACTGGGCTTAGGATGCCCTTATGTGAAACTATCATAGTTAATACTGTTCATTTTAAACACTGGTTATTCTAAATTGATTCTAGAGTTTGTTAAAGGAGATAAGACTCAATCCTAATAATATTATTTTAAATAGAGTATTAAGGAGGAAACTTGGATCTGAACATTAGATAAGTTTCAGGTTATGTTTAAATCTGTATAATCTTGTTTTAGGATTTAACGCTAAACTGTTTACAGTGCTATAAACAAAGTTTTGTTCTTGAGTATATATATATATATATATATATATATAAATGAAATATCTATACTATAGTAGGTCTCTGTGTTTGTTTACTAAGGGACCTTTACAAGTCCTTACTGTATTAAAAAATTACTTGATTTAAGCTTAGTCTATAGATTTATGTCCCTATTACTATGATTTTAATAATTTGTAATACCTGTAGAAACAATATAGAACTGATATAAAAATACCATTGCTTAGGTTAATAAATACTTTTACAGAGAATACTAAACCAACAGATCTATCCATTAAATTGAATACTAATAAATATAGTTCCTAACAGCTTCTAGATAAAGAGATTATAAAACATTCTAATTACAGTTCCTGAACATATTTCAAAATGAAAGGACAGATTTAGAAATTAAATAGCAATTGAACGTGGAAAGAATACAGAAAGGGGACAAACACCCACAGGAGACTGTTCCACCCAACCTTCTCCTGAAGCAGCCAAAGTTACTTGCTTAGGATCCCTGAGCTTGTTCACTGAACCACTAGGACGAATATCTATGTCACACAACAAACTTCTACAACGTAGCACTCAATAGAAGACTTAAATCAGAAAAACACTTTTTCTATCCCCTCATCAAATTCCTTGTCTGCCTGACTTTTGAGTTTGCAGCAGTCATAGGGTACATTCTCTCAGAAATCAGAATGAGTGGTGAGCTTCCTTCTCAATTTGATGGGTTATTTAAAATTGCCTAGGTCTTTGGTCAGTTTTGGAATTAAATGAGCCACCAGCTCAGTTCCCCCCTCTCAGGGAACATGATCAATTTTTTAGGGATTATGCTCCTACAATAGCTAGAAAGTGAATGCTAGTGCCGCCACTTCTCAACCAACCTTCTACAGCTTCTCCTTCCTCCTAGTGGGTCAATGAACACTCATTTAATAATATCCCCTTGATAGGTGTCTCCTTTTATTAATTATTAAGATAAATAATTCTTCATTTACAGTCATCCTTGACCCACTTGGTCATAAACTTTACAATAAAAATTAAACAATGTTTTTACTCAAATAAATAATAAATATTTATTTTTTAGTTCTGGGTATGTTACACACAATATTCATTGTAATCATACATTGGGTTGAAGGATACTGATATACTGTGGTTCTAGTATCCCTTCTCGAGGTTCTCGCCAAGCGCAGACATTCATTTTGCTTTAGAAAAATACAAAGGTTATCCAAATGATCTGCAGAACCTCTCCAACTGTGGCTTCATTTACGCTTGCTCCAATCAACATACAATCAACTTCTTCAAGTTTTAGTATTAGTAGAAATCAACATATCCTGGAAAAATGAGCAACATGTACTAAACCTTATCAAATTCCAACAGATCCGTAGAGATGCATGGAATTCATCTTTATGGATACATAATACTTTAGAGGATACTACCAGAAAAGCATAGATTTAACCCAGGTTTGCACCATACACGCCAATTGTTGTAGAGGGTTAAAGCCGAAGCTCCATGATCTGCGAAACCCACTCTCATATTGGAAAAAGTACATGATGCATTCGAGTTGCAAGGTCGTCAACAACATGCATTGGACACCTACTCAAGCATGACAGTGCACCCACCCCCCTCAACACTTTTGGAGTAAAATATGGTGACCTTGACTATTGAATTTCCGGAATCGTTAAATGAAATGTTTTTAATGTTGGAAGTGATTAATTAATCCACTATTCATATCACTAACCGTTGGAGTTCTGAAAATGCATCACCGCCCAGTATTACAACTTCTAGAATTTGGAAGAGCCGATACACCCCCTCACCATCACACTATCTGAAAATACTAGATTATTAAAATATGAAGATACATTTTGATTGAGCCAACAGAGCACATCAAAGTTCTGAAGAGGTGTCACAATTTTCCCACTCTGTCAGACTGTAATAGATTGTAACAAATTGTAAATTATTTACAGAGAATTCTGTTTTTGGTATAGCGAAGGGTCAATTAGCAGTTAATGACCGACTTAGAAAAAATACTATAAATAACTAAGATTGTAATCATTTTTGCACAGACAGAGATATAGAAACACATTGAGAAATACACAAAGTTGAAACTCTGAATTTTACTGTGTAATTTTTGTGTTTTACTCTGAATCTGAGTGTGAAAAAATTAGTTTTATTTTGATGTTAGTTTGTTGTAGCAGCTGAAGAAATTATAGTTTATTTTATGTGAATGTGGTTTATCAATTTAGTAGAATACTTATGTTAAGTATAAGAACGTAGGGGTTATCAAAAAGTTTTAAATACACGGCTGCAACTCAGTTGTTACAGTGTTGTAGATGACTATCAACTGTAACAACCAGTTGTAAAGTCGTGTAGATTGTTGTTAGCTATAACAACTAGCTACAACATCATTTATAGATTACTGTTAGCTATAGCAGCCAAGCTGCAACAGTCCAATATGCGTTAAATTGAGTTTTCTGAGCTCTGTAAGTTGTAACAGTTACTTGTTACAGTGTTGTAAGTCTTGATTTGAGCTTTAAGAAAAGTTTAAATTTCTGTTGAAGTAGAGAGTGACACTCCCCTTCCTTCCCCTATTATCGGATAAATCTACTCAATTGAAATCAATCCTGATCTCCTTAGTCCAAGTGGATATAGAAAAAATCAAGTACAGAATATAACCTACTTTCCTAGATCAAATGGAAATGCTAAGTAACAGATAGTTCACCTACATGAAATATGCAGATCCTCTTCTCTCTTTGTTGATCCAAGCTCTAGAATCTTCAGATCTTCAAATGCAAAACCCTGTCAAGCAAGTGGAAACAAGCAAATAACATATGCGTATCCAAACATATAATTGATCTAAGCTAACAGTTAAGGAAAAAATCTCTAAACATTATCAATGCAATAACATTTATGGAAAGAGATTTGTATTAATGTAATCAAGGAGATACATAGAATTAAATGGGAAAGAACATTACAACCTAGCCTTAACGTCACAATCTTCCATCCAACAATCCAATCCAAAGCCTCCTAAGAAATCTAGTAAGCCTCCCAAAGGATGATAAGGATCACCTAGAAATTCCACCAGCATAATAGTACCATAGTCCTACCTCCCTTCCAAATGGAGAGAGGGTTTAATTTATAAGGCTCAAGGGATAGAATAGGTTGAGGATTAGGAGGGATCAAAGAGATCTTCCCTATAGGTTAGGAACCGAATTCCACCTCACCTAAATGATAGGGATAGACCTCCACCTCATCCATCTTCGAGAAGGGTCTCGAAGGTCTATTTTTTCCCTTGAAACACCACCAAAGCACTTTCCAAAAAGGGAAAAAACATCGTGAGCGCGCCTAGTAGTGGGAGACAGAGCGCCGACATCGCCACACCTAGCGTGAAGGGAAAAAGCGCCTTTGACGCACCTATCATGAAGGACAAAAGTGTTGACCTTCCTAGAGAGGGAAAAAAGGCAGAAAAAACTTTAGCATCAATCGAGTTTAGTAGAGAGAAATTTGGGGATTAAGAAAAGGGTTAACACGTCGATCAAGAGTGCAAGATTTCGGTGTAACATCCCCACAGTGGTATCAGAGCGTGGTTAAGTTTTCTTTCTTGTCTAAAATCTTGGTTGAGTTTTCTTGCTCATTTTTTTGGAATTTAATTTGAGATGGCTACTAACAACAGTGTAATCCAACCAAAAATTCCTATGTTGGATGAAATAAATTATGATACTTGGTTTATTAAAATGAGAACTATTCCACGTGCTCAATATCTTTGGGATTTTGTTACGATTGGGTATCTAGAACCAGCTGATCAAGTTGTTGAATTGGCTCTGTCAAATGTTGAGCATGTTCTATTAGAGGAAAATCGGAAGAAGGATAATAAAGCTCTTGGTCTTATTCAGCGAGGCCCGAGTTAATCCATTTTTCCAAAGATACCAAGTGTTCAGTCTTCAAAGAAAGCTTGGGACAGTCTTGAAACTTGCTATCAAGGTGTGACCAAGGTGAAGAACGTTAAGTTGTAGAACTTGAGAAGAGACTTTGAGAATCTAAAGATGAACGACATAGAGAATGTTGATATTTTTATGACACAAGTCATGAATGTTGTAAACCGGCTACGACACTATGGTGAATACCTCTCAGATCAGTGTGTGATTGAAAAATTGTTGATATTTTTTCCAAATAAGTTTGAAGAAGTGGTTGTTCCAATTGAAGAGTTTAAAAGTCTCAGTCAGATGCACATTGAAGAAATGACTGGTTCCTTAATTGCTCATGAATCAAGAATGAAGAGGTATGATGACAATCCATTAGAAAATGCTTTTAAATATCAGTTAAATGTTACTAGAGGTAGAGGAAGAGCTAGTAACATAGGAAGAGGAGGACGAAGTGCTGATGATAGTGACAGCGTAAATGATTCTTAAAATGAAGAGAAGTTACTGCATAGTACTCCTAGCATAAGGGGGAGTAACAACAGAACATGGCAGCTAGGAAATCAAAGGTATGATAGATCTAAAGTTCATTTTTTCTATTGTAGGAAATTTGGGCATTTTGCTAACAAGTGTTGGAAGAAGAAAGCATATATTATTAATTTGTCTACACACATCACATATGAGACTGAAAATGAAGAGAAGCCTATGTTCTTGACTTGTAATGTCACCAAGGAAAGTTCAAAATATATATGGTTTTTGGACAGCGCATGGAGAAACCATGGAAATAAGGAATTATTTTCAAGTCTAGACACAAGCATTCAATATGAAGTGAAGTTAGGTAATGACAATAAGGTAAAAGTGGTAAAGGTGTGATTGTTGTGTATGTGGAGAATGGTACTAAGAAGAACAATTCATGATGTTTATTATGTTCCCTGTTTAATGTGTAATTTATGAAGTGTTGGACAATTGCTGGAGAAAGAATACAGAGTGATATTTAATAAAAATGTATGCACTATTTATGACAAATATCCAAGTAAATAGTTGATAGCCAAAGTAGAGATGACAAAGAATAGAATGTTTCTGTTGATTATGAGAAATGATTTCACTAACTCTTTGAATGCTTATAAAACTAAGAGTTTAGATCAATCATGGTTATGACATTTGAGTTATGGCCATTTACATTTGGTGGTTCATATTTTCTACAAAAGAAGCAGGTGGTAAAAGGATTTCCCAGTATTGAGCAGCCAGTAGGCTCATGTGAGAGATGCATACTGGGAAAGAATCATAAAGAGAAATTTATTTCTGTATTTTCATATAGAGAGAAAGCACCATTGGAGCTGGTACACATAGATTTGTGTGGACCGATAAAAACACCTTCTTTGAATGGTGATTTTTATTTTATGACTTTCATTGATGATTACAGTCGAAAAACTTGGGTGTATTTGTTGAAACATAAATCTCAATAATTTGATGTGTTTAAAAGTTTTAAAGCTATGGCTAAAAAAGAGAGTAATAGATTTATTAAAGTCTTGAGATCAAATAGAGAAGCTGAGTATATGTCAAATGAATTAATGGAATATTTTCAATATTATGGAATTAAAGACAGTTTACTGCTCGGTACACTCCACAGGAAAATGGAGTAGCATAAAGAAAGAATCAAACCATTATGAACATGGCTTGAAGTATGATGAAGGAGAAACATCTTCCAAATGAATATTGGGGAGACGTTGTTACTTGTTCAACATACACTCTGAATAGATGCCCAACTAAGAGAGTGAAGGATCAAGTTCCTCAACAAGCATGGAGCGGTAAGTGTAGCAACATATCTCATTTAAGAAATTTTGGTTGTGTATATTATGCACATGTACTCAGATAAATGAGAAGAAAGTTAGATGACAGAAGTCATAAATGTTTTTTAGTTGGATATAGTGAAGAATCTAAAGCATACAGAATCTATAATCCCATCACAAAGAAGTATGTCATTAGTAGAGATGTGGTATTTAAAGAGGAAGAAGAATGGGATGGGAGCATTGATAAATTAGTTGGTGAGGACACTATTGCACCTCATGCAGAAAATGAAAAAGATGAATAGGGCACACATGGAGGACAGTCAACTCCACATACACTAGCAGTAAGAACACCATCCAGAACTCCTAGAAGTCATGAACATGCAGAACCATCAAATATTGGTGGACAATAAGGAACAAGATAAGAGGTAAGTAATGAATCAAATCCTACATTAGCGTCATTAAGAAACAGAGTCAGAGGTTAGAAGACTAGAATCTTAAGACAAATGTATGATCAAAATGAAGAAGTAGATCAAGTTTCAAATTTTGCAGTTATATCATGTGATCCTGTAGATTTTGATGAGGCTGTTAGAAAGGATGTTTTGATAAAAGCAATGGATGAAGCAATTGATGCCATAGAAAGAAATAATACTTGGGATCTTGTAGATTTTCATGATGATAAAAATTGTATTAGTTTCAAATGGATTTAGAAGACTAAGTTAAATGCTGATGGTGATGTTGAAAAATACAAAGAAATACTTGTAGCTCAAAAGTTTAGTCAACAACCTGGTATTGACTATAATGAGACCTTTGCACCAGTGGAAAGACTTGATACGGTAAGGGTGCTATTATCTATTGCTGCTCATAATAAATGGCATGTACATCAAATGGATGTAATGTCTGCATTTTTAAATGGATCTTTAGAAGAAGAAGTTTATGTGAAACAGCCTCCTGGATATGAAGTTTATGGAAAAGAAGACAATGTCTACAGATTAAATAAAGCATTGTAGGGATTGAAGCAGGAACTGAGAGTATGGTACAACATAATTGATGAATACTTGAATTGTGAAAAATTCAACAGGAGTCCAAGTGAGCCAATTTTATATACAAAGGTAAAAAAAGAAGGTAAAATACTGATTGTTTTCTTATATGTGGATGATTTGATCTTCACTGGAGATCTTTTTGTAAGTGAGTTCAAGAAAGCCATGATTTTTTTTTTGAGATGACTGATTAAGGAATGATGAAATATTTCCTTGGTAGTGAAGTAACTCAATCTAAAGATGGTATTTTTATTAATCAATCTAAGTATGCAAATGATGTATTGAAAATATTCAGAATGATGAATTGTAAGCTAGCGGTAACTCCAATTGCAACACGGGGGCTTCACTTGTTGACCAATATCCTATCACGTTAGTTCATATTGTGGGTTTTAAAATTATAAAAGATTGAACCAATATATTGCAGGTATTGGGGGGATGAGGGGTTTAAGGTAGGGGTGGGTAGGGTGGTTTATAAGGATTGAGTTATAAAAACGGGTGGGGAGGAGGTCTTAAGTATTGGGAGAGGATTTAAACAAAAAGAGTTTGGGTCAATATCTCTGGAAATTAAGGGTATTCTTTAATATCCCACGATCACACGTGCTATGTTAGAGGTTCACTAAGTGAAGTCCCCGTGAATTGCAAATGGCACAAAACTTAGTAAGAAGAATGATGGGTCAAAATTTGATCCAACGTTGTATAAGAGACTGGTAGGAAGTCTCATGTACTTAACTGCAAGAATACATGACATAATGTTTGCAGTAAGTTTGATTTCAATATTTATGGAATGGACAAAGAATACCCACTAGCAAGATGGAAAGAGGATTTTAAGATGTATTACTGGAACAAGAAGTTTTGGTATTCAGTATATATCTAATTAAAATTTTAAGTTGATTGGATATAATGATAGTGATTTTGCAGGTTCTATTAATGATAGAAAAAGCACATATGGATATGTGTTTAGTTTTGGATTGTTATCAGTAGCGTAGGCTTCAAAGAAACATCCCATAGATTATTAATAGTTTCTAAAAACATCTTATGAGCTTACACTTTCTTATACAATCAATGATATACATTATTAATATTTAATGAAGACATCTTATGAACACGACACTACGATAAAGACCACTTATAAATGAAAATCAAATCTCAAACAGTAAATACTTATCCTTATCCATTTATGAAGGGTGTAAATGTGCACTTATTCTTTTAAAAGGCACGTAGTAACTTATCATTATTTGATTTCGAGATAGTTATCACAAGGTATAATTCATTAACATAAGGAGTAACATTCATGAAGAGGCTTTAGAGGCTGAATTATATATAACTGATCACTTTGGATTTTCCCTTTTTCCCTGATTCCAGCTGCAAACAAATGGCATGAACATGAAGCTTCTGCAGACCATAGGTTGTATAAATTATATAGTGTTTGTATAATTATTATGATTGTTTGATGTTGTTGTTTCTGTAGTTTTATATTTTATTTGTGAATCAAGGCTTATGGCTTATAGTTGGCATCAATTGCTGATGTTGTTTTAATTCTTGCTTCAAGCACTCAACCAATCTTCGTTAAAATGGCTTCTGCAATGGTGTAAGATCCTGTCCACTTGTTGCAGTTCTCATCTTTAGTTCGTGTATTGTTTTGCCATGCCCATTTGTTTGAGTCCTCTTCTTTAGTTATATTGTTGAATTCAATTTATATAATAATTTTTATTTTAGATTTTAGTCAAGTTTAAATTCCCATTTATTTATAACTTTCTTCACTTTTAAATATAAAGAGTTATTTGTCTTTTCCTCAGGTGGATTGTTGTCTTGTTATCAAAACATTATCTTAAAACAAATACTTGTTATCAGAACATTAACCTACAACAAGACAGTTTAAATTAAGCATGTAAATAAATATATATCCATAATTTAATCATTAAAACAAAGTCTTGTTATCAAAACATTACCTTATAAAAAACAATTTGAATTTTATATATATATATATAATTTAATTATTAAATATATCATCACTAAAAATAATTAAGAATTAAAGATGTTATTAAATAATTAAACCTTTCAATTTTAAAAACAATATTAAGTGTACATACTTTATAATGTAAGGCTTAATGATATAGAATTAATGCTATTTTTTGTATTTTGAAAGTGGGTATGGGTTCATAGCTAATGCAACAAGACAACTTGAAATGAATATCGAAATATATAAATAAAACCTAATATAACTATTGATGATACAATAATAAATGGGGAATTAGAAGATGATATTCCGCTGAAGACAATTTGGTGATATATCAAAATAATTAAACATTAGTAAAGAGCAGAGTATATAATAAAGCATAGTAAGTGATACAAACCATTTCAATGCTCAACCTTAAACATATATGAATTTAACATGAAAAATAATCAATGTTGAGATGAAATCATACTCTTACACCATATATCAAACATTGTATCGAGATACACATCACCATTTATCAAGGATTGCATTAATCTATGTATTTATATGAACTATAGCAATGATATAGGCGATCTCATATAGACTATGCATGCATTTTGAGCTTAGATTTTTCTTATAAACAATTATTTGCTCAACCTTGACATCTATGCCATTTAATGTATGATTTTAAACATGTCCATTGTGGGCAGTAATAAATAATATCACTATTTTAAGACCCTCACCCTCCTTATTGTTTTTGTAAATCACCAAAAATTAATAATAATTATTAATTTATATTGAAAAATAATTTAGTTATTATTTTTGACAAAAAAAATAAAAAATAAAACAATTGTAATGAATTATTATTTGTTAATAAAATCTATTGAAGGGGGACAAAAGTGGAAATAGTTGTTGAAGAGTGCTTGTTGGACCACAAGACAAAAAGACAAGTGGATGAAGCCACTATGTGAGAACCTAAGATGCACGAGGCGTCATCCCCAAAAATCAGGTGACAACTCCTAGTTGAGTGCTAAAGAGAAGGAGGCTCATAAATGACCAAGTCTTAGGAAAAATACTATATAATCGTATCTCCATAAGAAAGTAGGAGGATAGCATTGGATGGGGATTAAATCTGAGAATGCAAGAGATGGCACATTGAAGGATTTTTATCTTGTGGTTCAACGAAGAGGATCGGGGATTCTGGAGCAAGTAACTTGGCTACTCTGGGATTTGGTTAGAAGGGAAAACTTTCCCACTTTTGTTTTCCCAGCAGCGGTGCTAGGTTCTTATTTTGTTTTTTAAGTTTACAGTAGAAAGTTTTTATTCTAGATTTGGAATGGTTAATGTAAAACCCTAGTATGCATCGCGTAGTCTGGTTTACTTATCAATTTTGTTTTGATTATAAAACTTAAATGGAACTTAGGGAAGTTCTTAGACCATGCATCTATACTCGAGTTAGGATTTTTTGTTTATATACTGAAAATCGAATGGTGTACTTAATCGATATGTTATCAAATTATATATGTTTCTATCCTAGTCGACAAATGTATTTTTAATGGATTTATGCATTCTTTTCTTCTTACAATTTTTTATAATTTGTGAGTTAAAACCGATAGTATGTCAAATAGATATATCCTCTAGTAATGTTAGTATAATCAAAATATCTCATGTTTGAGCAGAGTAAGGAATATATCCTATATTTTCAATCTTTAAAATATCGAGACTATATATATACAGTCAAATTTTCCAACCTAGCTCTCTATATATTTAGAATCACATTAGTCCTAATATTTTATTAATGTATAGAGTAGTTATGTGACAAATAATCCATACATAGAAACCCTACATTACGACTATAATGTGATATATAAACAATTCTTATGGATCCAAGTATACAGACGTATCCGAATCAAGGATCCAAATTAATTAATTATTTACATAATAAAATTATAACCCGATCCTTTACGGATCTATATGTATTTAATCCCATTCAGATTAAAGAATCCTCTAGTATTTAAATTTATCCATATCAATGATATAAAATAATAAAACTCTAACAAAAATCATTTAATCTAACCCAATTTACACACAACAGGTCATAAGAAATCAAGTTGAGATCCAATAGCTATCTCCATGATGAAATCTAGGCAATCACCTAAATAATCCTTATTGGATTCGTGTAAACAAACATAACCAAAGCGAAGATACTTACTGACAGTAATAGATCCACGAAGTAAATAAAATATAGATACAATTAAATCAAATCCAAAAATCCAATCGTAGGCATACACGCTAGCTGTTGCAACTATGATTCCATATTAAAAACTAAATAACTAAAGTAAATCTTCATTTCCCAAGGACCGACATTAAGACCCATCATTGATGGCATCCGAGCCTTTTTAAAGACTGTATTTACTTCAAAGGAAATTGCAGACCCTACGGGTCGTAATATCTTAAAACAAACACTAAGGAAAATAAAGAAATGGCTGTAAGCCCATGTTACAATAGCCACCATCATTTTTTATAAACAAGTAAATCAAAATACTAAAGAAATGATGCTACAGTTTAAACACAATGATGCCCCTATGATTTAAAAATATTTATGTATTCAATAAGCAAGCATTTCCACATACATTCCTGGTTGTAAGACCATCAAGGGATGGCGATCATTAATTTTACAAACCAAATAACCAAATACAACACCAAAATCGTAAAGACCTCGTGGGTCGAATCCAAATAGAGGAGTATGGTCATAAGTCCATTATTGATGGATACCATCATAAACAACTCTTTAAACATAAAATCCATTTCACAGTGCAGACCATAAGAGGTTGTTCCTTAACAATAACAAACAATTTACAAGAAAAGCACACAACAGTAATCACACAGGCGCTAGGGTCAAGTCTTTATTTTAAATCAAATCACATACACATAAGTTGTTGTAAGACCATATTGGATGGCTTCCACATTCTTTTTTCAAAAACTATCGATTAATCACAGTAAGGGTATGGGAGTAAGTCCATTTGAGATGACGCCCAAATGCTATCGAAAAGTATTAAGAACAATGTAGAGCATCTAAAAACATTGTCAAGGTAATGACTTCAAATCCCATGGAGGGTAAACCCCAAGGGTATTTATTTTACAAACGCTTGTAATCAAAATGGGGAAATTATATTAAATATGGTTATGGATACAAATATCGGCCCCATGCTCGTTCCTAGCATTACCTCGAACCAATTACTTACACCAATTAGTAATGGTAGAATGTTGGGATACTAAAAGGATTAATAAATGAAAAAGATGAGAACGGATTTTACCTGGGCATATATAAACGCAGGCCTGGGAGGAGGTGACCCTGTCACCTCCCTCTCCAACTGCCTCAACATGTAAACATTGCAAGCTATAGTTAGAATCATATTTTACTAGCAAAAATGAAAAGAGTAATAATGATTAACCCTTACCTTGGCATGTAATAGAGAGGGCCAAAGGTTGGCTCCTCCTGAGTACCCTTATCCCTCCTCTTCCTGCATCCACCATAACATTTATTAGTAAACTTTGTGATTAATGGATTCATACTGAGTACTTTACCAAGACGCATTCTAGGTCATTTTTCTTACATGTTAGGAGGCATTTGTGTGGTCAAAGTAATGGTAGGATTCATTGAGACACTAACATTGCAATGCAAATCACCACAGAAATATTGGGATCCTAGGAACACCTCGGGAGAGTTAAAACACCACGTTGTTAGAAAAAATTTGAAACCAAAAACCCTTACTCCATCACCACTATCATCGAGCAGAGCTTCGGCTCTCACTGACTTCAAAACCAAAAAAAAAAGTGCAATAATGACGGTCTCGACAATCCAAGGGAATATTAAAATCTTGTAAAAACCCTTACATATCTAGGGTATAGCTGTAAGGCCGAGATCACTTCTCGGTCAAGCTCAATATCCTGGCTACGTTTCCAACTTGCATCAAGGACAACATTTAAAGTCAACCAAGTACTACTTTTAACCCTCGACTAGAGCAATTATGGCTTGAAATTATTGCAAGTATGTTCTAATATCAAGATTCAAACCATGAGACATAATTGAATGATAGCATGTAAATATATTCATACCAAACCTTTCGTCAGGGAAAATTTATAGGGCGAAATTTATCCCATGGGAAAAATTAAAGGGGTTACCAAAAAATAGAGGGCAATTTTTAACATAGCAAAGGTTTTTTGAATTTTAATACATTATCCAATTTTTTATTAAATCCCAAACTATGTAAAATATATTAGCCAATAGTGTGAAATAGGGAAAACCAAATTTCGGCGTTTCAACAACAACCGAAATCGTGCGCTCGCCCCTGATTTTTGGTAATGGAGGAAAACAAATGTTGGTTCACCCCTGATTTTTGGTGATGAAGCAAAAAAACTACTAGTGCTCCCTCGATATATGGATCTTATTGTAAATATCAGTGAGGTCTCCCTAGTTTTATGGATCTTACTGCAAATTTCAATTAGTTCTCCTTCAATTAGGAGATTTGGAGCAATTTTTTCGGAGTATCAAACCTTCATGGTTGTTTTTTCCTAAAATATGCCTTAATGGAAGCTTGAAGAGTGATTTTGACCTTTAATCACTACAAATTTTACCGTTTCAGCCCCAAATTTGTTGGGAAAATCATTTTTTAATTCCAGAATGTTCCAAATTTGGGAAAAAATTGAAGCATTGGGAACACATTGGTCCCTATATAATCCCACAGGATGTAGCAGTTCACCCCATCTGAAGAATCAACAAATATTCGTTTATTTCGATTACAGTTTTATAGTGGCTAAGTGGAAATAATTTTTGAAAGTGATTGAATGGAAAAACTATGCATTTGATTAAGACTTCAAGTTTCCTTTGAGTCTGGACTCTTCTTCAAGTTTCCTTCAAGTTTGGAGTCTTCAATCTTTATGGAGGTTAGTGAATGTTATGTGTCTGGCATTCAATTGAGTTTCTCATATTCTTTCCCCCATTTGTTTCCCCTTCAATTTGGTACATTTTAGTGTAATTTTGAGCATTTTTTCATGGATTTTTGGGTGTTTCTTATTTGAATGTTGTTGATGCTAATTTAATTATACTAGAGTTACTCAAGGCTATCCCTTTTCCCTTTGAAAATTCATTTCAATAACTTAGGGATAGTGAATTAGTGAAATGCTTTTGGTATCTTATTTTCCTGGAATGAAGTGACTTCAGTAACTCGAGAAAGGGGTTTCTGTATCCATAGTTCCACTAGTTCTCTTATTATGTGATATATTTAGAGTGTAATTGCAACTATTCAAAAATATGTTGGAAATTTCCTTTAATTGGCTTTGTTACTAGGTTTTTATTCTCCATTTCTTTCTTTGTATGCATTAGAAAGGATTCACTGTGCTCTGGACTGGGAGTGCAGCTATCCTGTAATGTCCCAAATTTGGCAATGGGTCACAATGGCCAAATCACATTTTCCATATTCATGAAATTTGTCAAATGGATGCTAAAAGTCAAATAATTGCAAGGAGGAAAATCACTAGTTTCCTAGGTTGGGCATGGAAGCTTTGAGATTTGGAATAAGGGGGATAATAAATGATGTTTAGACATTATAAGGGGATAAATATTTAATAATTTATCTTATTAAATAAATACAAGAGAAAATTGAAGTGGCAATAGAGCATGAAGACACAAGGAGACTATGGGGTCCACACTAGCTAGAATTCCTATGTTAAATGGTATCTTTCTCTTGCAAATTTGAATATATGGGAAGTCTAATGTTTTTGTATGGATTATAATGTTAATATACTTGTCCATATACTTCATAGGTCTAATTTGGGATGAATTGTAACTTACATGGGAGAGGAAGAGCCAAATGGGAGTTTCATGGACACTTGGCTAGATTCCCCTTACATTTATGACAACTATGACACCAATGATGGAGATTCTATGATAGTTATGACCCAAGTCAGATCTAAAGGCTGACATACTGACATACTGACATGTGAGCTCTGAATAGAGCATCTTGGAGGTCGAAATTGGGATTTGGAGAAGGCCAAGAGGCTCCTACTCAAATTTGGGAGAAGAGGGAAGGTAAAGAGAGAGGCCACATGGCATAGCATGAGTAGCCACACCAATTGGACTTGGATTTGGTTTATGCATGGATTTGGAACCTTATAATACCAATAATTTTTATAAAATAGAGGGATCATCCATGAGAAGAATCTTTTTCTCATTTGTGAATTGTGAGAGCTAGTGGATGACTAGTTTTCTTGCTTAAGCCAATTTCGAGGGTGAAAGATTCCCATCCTAGTTGGTGTTTGGAAATCCCACTTAGGTATTTCATGGAGATTTAATTGATTCTTATTTTAATTTGTAAGCTACATGAAAGAATGTGGATTCTTCTATTGCAGCACTCTCTCTCAACTATTTCCAATTTTCACACCATATTCATGCCAATGGAGGGATTGCGCTTTGGGTGAGCTATTGATCTCTTTGGGGAATATTATAATTCTCATTATATTATGTTATTATTTATATGCTCTGTATTTCATGTTCATAATACTCTCATTTCGAAATACCCAAAATAATTCATGTAAAAATGTTGAACAATGAAGAAATAGTGTCATTTCCCTGCTATCTTGTTATGAACCATTGTAATGCTGATGATTTCAAATTGGGAGAGCCTTTAATTGTCCATTTATGATTGTAATCTGTTCAATATTCTCTATTATTCATTCTCAAAAAGTTTCAAGTCGAAATTCCCAAGAGTTGTATGTCAAAATGACTTTTAATGAGCAAACAATGACTATTTCCACTCCATTTTGATATATGCCATGGTAATGCTTATTATTTCAAATGGAGGAATGTATCTCTGATAAATTTATGATGGATGGAATTTAATTAATGTTTATTTCAAGTCTCATGTTCAGTACTTAAGCATTGGAATCCATTTTACTCATTTTTATTGCATATTGGGAGAAGATTTGGTGCATTTTCCCCAAGGGTCGAAATTGTGACTTGGGAGTTGTTTTGGAAAGAGTCATAACAAACTGTATAAAATGAACCATGATTCATATGAGAATTTGAAAAGTTCCCTTGCACATAACCACCCTCTGTTCATAAATTCAAGTACCAATTTGATCATTTGTGAAGCCATTTCTGGCAATTACCCAGGGGGAATTGGAGCCCCAATTTGCTAGTAAAGACTCCTACTTTGAACAGAACATTAAACAAGTTTTCAGAAGTAATTGGGAGGTCACAAAACATACATGAGCGTGATATTTAATTTATATTATCATTCATGTACCTTCAGATAAAAATTGGAAGCATTTGGGTCAATTTGGAGGTATAGACATCAAAACTAGTCAAGAGCCAAAATTGTGAAAAAATTGGAAAATTGGGAATTTTAGTAAAATTCCAAAAAATGGACATTACATATCCAATATATATGCTGGTATTTCTCTCTTGATAGCTACTTTTGATAGAGTGAGACATTTTTTATGGGGTGACGTGTCCTCCCATCGATAAAAAAATTAAGGTATGCTTTGGAATATATCCTCCCTATGCAAAAATAAATCATTAGTAACCCTACCCTTAGTGTTGGGTTTCCATTCAGAACATGAACTCTTTAGATAGAACAAGGCTTGATAAAATGTTACAAAATTATTTTTCTAGAGATGAATTCAGGTCCTTGGGTATGTGGGGACTCCCAGTGTTGATCAGAGTAAGCAACCTAGACCTTACATTCACATATTTTCAATCTGCTATTGCATTAGTGGTTAAATCATATTATGAGCTCACACATTTGTGAAATTGCTACATTTTCTAGAGTGAAATCATGGTTCATAAAGCTACATTTTTTAAATTTCATACCATTTCACTTGGAATCTACAAAAGATTTCAACTGTTGCAACTCCAAGTATGTATTCTACATAGTCGGTAAAAATTCTCTCAAATTAGCTATGTATATAATAGAAACATCATTCTTGGTGGTGGTATTATATATTAAATGACCTAGATATGATTGAACTTTAAATATGGTCAAGAGGATTGGAGAGCACATGTGTTTAAGTGTTTATTGGTTGAATCTTTTCAACCATTCCTCAATTGGTAATATTTGTTTCTGGTGAATCCCATCTAATATTTGATAGTGTTTTAGATAGCTATCTTTCCTCCACGACACTGCTAAAAAATAATGTACATTATGACCTTCAAATAGGAGGGGAAGGATATTTTCCATAAGATCCCATAAATTTTGGTCATCCTCAATGTGCCTTGTATCCAACTTAAACTATAAATAAAGTGCATGTTATCTTAACTACATATCAGATGAACATATTATATCTAATGCTTCTGTAGGTAAACAAGCATGGGAAAAAAAAGAACTCTAGACTGGCCTACTTCAATTCAAGCCAAAGGTTATATAGATTAACCCTGATCATACCCAACTCATTCTTTGCATATGTACTAGCTTCTACTGATAGGTCTTTATTATAAGTAACCTCGGTTAGTTAGATGCACAATTGTTGATGATCTTGTTCTAGGTATTTATAATTATACTATACCTAAATAACTTTCTACACCGCTTATTTAGTATTCAAGAAAGCCATCCTCAAATAATCGTTATATATAAACTCTACATGTCTATTTCGCATAGTTTAGGCCATCCTTAGGTGGGAAGCAATTCAATGGTAACCCACTACCAATAGATTGATCATATCACAAAATTGTCTTTATTTGAGAATCTGGATTATGTCGTGATTACTTCAATTTATGGAGAAACCTGTATTACATGGCATCTATATCAAATTGGGTAATATCAGTTATATGCTCCTGATAGACTCACAAAAAAGTTTGGAAATAAAGTAAATTTTTAGCTCATTACTAAAGTTGTGCCATGGATGATCACTATTCAATAGGAGATGATGGCATTGGAATGATGGTAGGTGCTAGATCCCTCGATGGGGGTAAAAGTGATCTATTTCTATCTGGAATTGCTGGTTGTAATCTTTGCTAGCACTCCAAAATGGGTTATCTAATTCTTTCTTCTACGAAGTGAATGACCACCTGACTAGTAGCTCTTTTTGTTGGAATGGATTCAACCCATTTGGTCAAATAGTCTGTAGATGTTAGGATCTAGTTATGGCCATTGCTTGAATTGGATTTGAACGCACCAATAAAGTCAAGACCCCATTGTTGGAAGGGTTCTTCCACTATAACTGGATGTAATGGCATAATTGCTAACTTCTGCTTTCATGTGAAAAACTGACAAGGTTGACAACTTCTTACAAATCTGTGTAAATATTTGAAGATAGTTGGGAAATAATAAACTACCCTTAGGATTTTGTACGTGGTAGTGGATGATGCATGGTGTCTACCGTACAAACCTTTATGGAATTCTTCTATTAAATTCTTTGATTGTTCTGCATCTACACATATAAGGACTAGTCCATCCAGATTCTTCCAACCAAGGCCCTTATTAATGAAACAATACTTGGTTGCCTTTAACTTTAATGCTCTTTTCTTATGAACATGGAAATGCTTGGGAGATTACATCTTTCTCAAGTAATAGAGAATATCTGCATACAAATCATGTGCTTCCAGCTCTTCAACCACAATTGAGATCATAGAATTTGAATCTTTCATTCCGAGGGATTCTTCATTTCCTTCATCCATTAGTTGAGCTAACATTTTTCCTTTGATAAATTTTGTTGGTTGAATCTCCAAGTAATACTCCTATTTATTTGAGATCCATATGCCTTTGGTCCCTAGCCAATCTTGTTGAGATAAAATGTATTTTACTGTTGGATGTCTCCCAGTGTTATGTCAAGGATGATTGCTCTTAAAATTAAAAGATTAATACACCTGCTCATTGATGCGCTCTAACCAATGATCAAGTTGGACTTTCATATTAGTCTCGCAGGTGCTCCACATCAAAAACAGATTGTGGCGCATCAGTCCATCCCACATGCAAATTCCCTACCCTGAATTTGACAGTGAAAAAATGTATTTCTGACTGGTTGCACTATGTTGAATAGCCTCTTGTGAGTTCATCTCACCTTTGGACAATTAAGAGCTAGTATTTCTATAAAGATTTCAAATGCTCTAAAGTATATAAAAGAATAATATGGTCCTCCTACCTTATTGTGGGTTAAGGAGGTTATGTCACTTCATAAAGGGTCACTGAGGGGAACTCGAGGTGATATTGTGTTTGACCATGAGTACTAAAAATTTAAAACAATAGGTAGAATTTGCAACACTAAATCACATCACAATCTATTACTCTAAGAGTCTGAAAAGAAAGAATCACAAAGAAATATGCTAAAAACAATAACTTCCTAACATCATAATGAAGTGACCTAATTCTCTTTTATTGAATAAGAGACAAAGAAAAAATGCAATGTATCTGGACATCCATTGGTGCACCCTAGTTAACAGTGCCAAACCTAAACCTAATGCACTAAGGATGAGTGCATCCTCCTGCATGGATAATTCTTCCTAGAATAGTGCCTTGTTGGAGAAGACCGAATGCATGAATGCCAATAAGCCTATGAATTGAGGATCACTCATGCATGCCCCTCCTAGGGATCTGTGACCTAGGATAGTTCATGCATGCACCCTACCTAATTGAAGATAACAATTATAAAGATGATGCATTCATGACTGTCCCTCACTCACACCTGGATGCGTAGTAATTACTGCTGCACCTATAGAGAATATCCTAGTGGAAACAACACCATTTAGATCTATCTTCATTTCACTAAATAATTATCTTTTATAACATAATTATTATCGTCATAATTATTTTCATGATAATTATAGTTTGTCATAATTATTTTCATCATTATAATGTTGACAAACTATCATACACGACACCATCATCAACGATGCCATCATCACCATCATCATTAGGGTTCATTGTCAATCACTCCCATTAGGATTCATGTCATGCTTTTAAGGTCACTCATATTCCATTAGGGTCACTAAACTATTTCTAGGGATACCTGAATGTCATTAGAGTAATTTAGGTGACATTAGGGTCACTTCGGTGTCATTGCAGTCATTCAGGTGCTAATAGGATCAATCAAGATCCATAAGTGCTATCCCATGCATCATCATCGTCAACACTATATAGTACATCATCATCATCATCGCCACCATATATCATCATGATAGTCATTCATTTAATCAACATTGCACCATGATGATGAATACAGAATCCTAGGTACTACCTTACAAGAATTCCATAAAGGACATTTCAAATCGCCTAACTAGATCGATGGGTCTTTATAATTAGTGATTTTCATGATAGAATGGTTAAGTTAAAAAACAATATATAAACATTATAATAATCATAATCATTTCCATATATCATCATAATAGTCATTCATGTCATCATCATTGAAATCAACATATATCATCATCATAGTCAATGTAGGCATCAATTGTCATTGGTATCATCATATGATTCTGATGATGAACAAGACATATAAGTAGTTATTGACTAAATGAGTTTCTTAAAATATAGTTGGCCTATAGTTATGAGTGTAGGCATTAATTATCATGATTATCATCTTATAATTTGATCATTATAAACATCATCTTCTGTGTCATCATGCATCATCCTCATCATCGTCGTGTTGGAAGGGTCACTCATATGCAATTAGGTTCACCGAAATGTTGATGGGGGAACTTGAGTATAATTAGATTCATTTGGGTGGCATTAGTATTTCTAAGACACCATTACAATCATTTAGGTTCCATCATGATCAATCAGGATCCAAAAGTGCTATCACATGCATCATCATCAGGTACATTCACGTCGTCGTCATCATCATCATGAAAATATATGGTACATCATCACGATCAATATCAAGTACATCATCATCATCATCATTGTTAGGGTCACTCATATGTCATTAGAGTTCATTGTCACTCATCGCCACTAGAAATAATTTCATGCTCTTAGGGTCACACATATGTCATTTTGGAAGCTAAAATTTTGTTATGGACAACTAAATGTAATTGGAGTCACTTAGGTGACATTAGGGTTACTCAAATGTAGTTACAGTCATTTAGGTTCCATTACGATCAATCATGATCCAAAAGCGCTAGATCACATGCATCATCATCATCAACAACATCATACGATACATCAACATCATCATCATCAGCGCAAAATATCATCATGATAGTCATTCATGTAATCAACATTGTGATTATGAACAAGCCATCCTAAATACTACCCTACAAGAATTCCATAAAGGGTGTTTCCCCTTACCTAACCAGATCAGTGGGTATTTATAATTAGTAATCGTCATGATCGATGATTCAACATGATCATATAGTACATAAACATCACCATTTTTGCCATCATCATTACTATATATTATCACGATAGTCATTCATGCCATCATTATCAAAACCATCATACATCATCATCATAGTCAATGTAGGAATTAATTGTGATCGATATCATCTTATAATTGTGATGATGAAAAAGGAATCTACCCACCTATTAATTAAATGAGTTTCTTAAAATATATTTTTCCTGTGGATAGGAATGTAGGCATCAATTTTCATCATTATCATCTTATCTTCAGATCATCATAAATTCCATTCTCTTTGCAATCATGCATCATCATTATCATCATCACTATTATTTTAGGGTCACTCATATGACACTAGGGTCAATAAAATTTTGATGAGGACACTTTAATGTCATTAGAGTCATTTGGGTGACATTAGGGTCACTCAGATTTCATTATGGTCATTTAGTTTCCATTAGGATCAATCATGATCAAGAAGTGCTACTACATGCATGTTCATCATCATATAGTACATCATCATCATCATCATCATCATCATCAAGTATATCATCAACAACACCATCATCGTCATCACTGTTAGGGTCAATCAAATACCATTAGGGTCTCCCAAACATTGTTAGGAACACTTGAATTTTTATTAGAGCCATTTAGGCAACCGTAGTGATATTTATCTTGCATTATGATCAATTAAGATCCATAATTTCCATTAAGATCAATCAAGATCTAGAAGTGCTATCACACAAATCATTAACATGGCATTGACATCATTGTCATCAACATCATCATAATAATCATCCTCAACATCATACAATACATCATCATCATGGTCATCATCATATGTCATCGTGATCATAGTCATTCATGTCAGCCACATTGTGATGATGAACAAAACATCTTACTACCTTTCAATAATTTCATAAGGATATTTTCCCTTTCCTAACTGGGTCGATGGGTTTTAATAATTAGTAATTATCGTGATCCTCACTTTCATCAATTTTCATCATTATCATTACCACCAAGGAATCAATTGTCATCTTTATCATATTATAATAATAACATCGCAAACTCCATTGTCTTTGTCATCATGCATCATCATCATCATTATCATCATGTTGTTAGGGTCACTCATATTCCATTAGGGCCGTTGAAATTTTGTTGGGAACAATTGAATGTCATTAGAGTCATTTAGGTGATATTTGGGTTTCTCAGATGCCAATATAGTCATTTTAGGTGTAATTAGGGTCATCAAAATTTGGAAGAATCATCAACGTGGACATTACCATCATCATGATCCTCATTGTCATTGACATCAACATCGTTATCACCATTTCCATCGTCACATAGATCGAAATTATCACCATAATCATTTTAATTTCCATTATTGATATCATATTTATCATCTTGTAATCAAATAATCGTGAATTCCATCATCGTCATCATCAAAATCATCCTCATGTTGGTAGGGTGACTCAAGTTCCATTATGGTCACTTCAATGTTGTTAGTGACAACCATATGTCATTAGGGTCATTTAGGTGCCATTAGGATCAATCAAGATCAAATATTTCAATAATCGTCTACATCATCATTATTGACATTGGCATCATCATTGTCATCAACATCCTAGTCATCATTCTACAAATAATCAATGCCATATCTATCCTTGTTGGGATGCATAAACATCATTATTGGCATGTCATTGGAGTCACTCAGATGTCGTTAGGGACACTCGTACACCATTAGGGTCATTTAGGATTAAGGGTCTCTTAGCTTCCAAAAGGGACATTTAGGTTTCATTAGGTTCACTCAAGGTCAAGTAGTGAAATAGCATGCATCCTCCTCCTTATAATTCGTTGTCATTGACATTGTTAATATCATCATCATCATTATCATCATAGACATCGGTACCAATGTTTAATACAAGCCTCCCAAGTCTAACCCTCAACTCCAATCGATCCAATAGCCTCTATCACATCAAGTAAGTAACTCATATGTTGAACTAGGATCAATTCTAGAAGGAAAACTTAGCGCTATTTTTGGAGAAAATTTAGGTGCAAAATCAGGCACAATACTAAGAGAAAAAACATGGCGGTACTTTGAGAGAAAAACTAGTTATTATACTAGACGTTATAGTAGACACAACACTTGGTGCTAAACCTATGGACAATTAGGAAGCTATATTAGGCACTAAATATGATGCTAATGTTGGATTAAATATCAACACAACCTAGGGAAGAAAACCAAGTGCATTTCCTTGCACAAAAGAGGAAGATAAACTTGGTTCTAACTCTGGCGCTATAAATAATGTTATTTGTGGTGAGAAAATAATCAATACTAGGTGTTATTGAGGGTTCTATGCCTAGTGCTAAAGTGGAAAAAAATAACATCCACTTTAGTGCCTAATTTAAAAAAGGGTGATAAAAATGCGAAGAAAAGCTCCATCCCATCAAATAACACAAACATTTCATATAAAATGAAGAAAAATACTCGAAAAATGTTAGAGGATGCTAAAAGGGGAGCTAAAAAATATGTTAATAACTGGGTTTTTTTTGTATTTCTAACCATAGTTAGAGAATTCATTTTTATAAGGTGATAAGGTGTTCGTTTCATTCCAAAGTTATAAGAAAACCTCTCTTAAAGTTAAAGGCCATATGAAGCTTTCACAAAAATTTTATGGCCCATATCAAATTGTTCAATGAATTGGTTAGGTGGCCTACAAATTAGCACTCCTAACGCACTCCAATATCCATCCAAAATTTTATGTGTCATGTTTGAAAAAGGTAGTAGGTCATATTTATTGAGTTCAAACTACATTACAAGAACTAGATGAAGAGGGATACATTTTTTCCCAACCATAAGCACTTTTGGACATTTAGGAAAATTAACTACATTGACACACTATCCGTGAAGTTTTGATTTAGTGGAAGGATACCTCAATATAAAGTGTTACTTGGGAACAATCAACCATTTTGTTGTAGTTTCCTTTAAGTGTTCCCCATCTCTAACCTTAGGGGGAATGTTTCTTTAGAAGGGGGTGGGCATGTTACGTTCCTACTCTAAACTCGTTAGTTTATCAATGTACTAGGCCATACGTCCCATTAGATAGTTATAGTTAATGAAAAAGGGACCTCTTTATTAAATAAAGTCCCCTAGTTGGTTTCCCATCTTTAATAGCAAGAGCACAAGTAGTTAGGACTTTGGTTATTAAAACATTATACACTAGAGTAGTAAGAAATGTATTGTTTAGTCAAGAATTTTCATTATATTTGGAACTTTACTCTTGGAGGTTTCCTCCTTGAAGAGGCAAGTGAACATATATCTTCATTTTATCTATTCTCCCTTACATGTTTCTATATGTTATCTAAATTTTTGGGTTTAAACATATTTCACTCTTGAAATTAAGCACCATGAAAAGCAAGATGGAGCCACACCTCTCCACGAGGTATTTATTCAAGTTGGATATGGAATTCATTATAATTATTTTCTACAACATATTTTGGCCACAAATCCTTGACCATCATCAAAAAATAAAAAAAAAAGTTCCTTACAATATTTTTAAAGCTTCTTTATCTCGAGAACCTATAAAAATTCCTTTAATACACATATGCAAAATTTTTAGGGGTCCTTTGGTTATTTCCAGGTGGGATAGAGGCACAAGGTGTAGGTTTTGTGTATTGTGAATGGGCATTGCAATATAAACAATGTGAAGGAGAAACAATGTAATTAAGCCCTAATTGATACTTCGTGAGCTCAAGCACTATGAACCGCAACAAGAGCCCTCTCTAAGAATCCATTAACATCCAAGTTGAATAAGTGCACCATTATGAGGCCTTAGTCATCATGGATTGGTATTGGGTCCTTGACCATGTTGGAGAACTAGGGAATTGGTATATAAATGAGTTACACATTCCAAGAAGAGTGGTGTCTGAACACACCATTACAACACTAATCTCAAATGTGTTAGGATTATTAATCCTCCCTTATCCAATTTGGTCATATGTCTAAATCAAGAGTCATGTCTAAACTAGGAGTCCATCCAGTCTATTTTTAGTCACTAGCACCATTGGGCCCACTTGGCCTAATTGGGGAACATGTTCCAGGTACTAAAGTGTGTGGAACACTAATTGAGGCCTAATGCCATTGATTGCACTTGCATGAATCAATTTTAGGAGTCTCCTAGATCAATTCCTACAATTTAGGAGCCACTGGGTGTGCCAACACCAACCTTCAGCAGCTGAGTTCAGTTAGTGACTAGTCAAGCTGAGTTATGAGTCAGTTACATTCAGTTCTAGTCCTCTACATTCAGTTAGTGCTAGGTTTGCATGGTTACATGTAGGAGAGGCGCATTTATCACCTACCACAGTTAGTTAGCCTTAGTCAACACTAAAGTAGACACTTGAGTTGTGTTTTAAAACTCCATTGAACTCTGATAATGGTTTAAACAAGTTCAGTTAACTATCGAGTCCTCCGACAGTAATTTAGACAAGGTCTTAGTTACCTATGTAGTCAAGTAGAGTCTAATCAATTCAAATTTGCTCATGTGGATTCGAATTACATGTGGCTATTTAAGCCATTGTACTTCATTGTAATTATTATCTAATTACTCTTTGATTAATGAAAATCATTCACAGCTATAAGCCATTTTTGCAATGTTTCATTCTTCAATAACTGATTAAATTGTGTGATCTATCTTAGATCTCCTATTGGATCAATTTTGAGCAAAATTGCTCCTTCCAACTCTGCACCAGAAGTAGAAGGTTTACCACTTAATACCCCAAGTTAAGGAATTGTTGATCAAGATTGATCAACTATGCTGGGTGTGATGAAAACCTGAAACGTGTAGGTTGTCCAACCTTATGGTGCTCCTTTTGTGTTTTTGCAGGTACAACTTTGAATGGATTCATTAGTTCTAGATTCATCAGCTTCTCTTCTCACCCTAGTCTCAAACTATTCGGAATGGAAGATGAAGATGATTGCATCTCTAAAGAGACAAGATCTCTATGAGGTGTCTATTAGAATTGGTGAAGAGTCATTTGAGAGTGAGAATGAATGGATAAATGAATTTGATGCAGCTTTTGGAACAATGTGTATGGCCCTTTCTCCTAGCATGCGCTACCTCAAAAAATCTATTGAATACCCAAAGGATCTCTGGACAACATTGGACAAAACCTTTGGAATGATTGATGAGGATCATAATAGAACTTTGGAGAGCATATACAGAACCATAAGAATTCTAAATCCAAAAATATCAGCCTCCACTCTCTCTGATCAAGTTGTTTAAGATGAAGAAGAAGCAGAAGCTTCTACACAGTCAATTCGAATTGAAGACAGACTCCTTGCAGTAACTCCTTCCCCTGATGCTCCAAAAGTTTATGCGATCTCTGATATCTCATCTCCTCATATGGATGAAATAGAAGAATACATTTGAATCTCTAATATTGAATAAATATACTGCTGCACTTCCATGCAAACATTCACTGGTGATTTTCCTTTGAATTATGTGCAAAATTTTCCAATAATTGCTTCCAAAAGTGAAGAGGAATTTGATTTTTCTCTCTCTAATGTTGCTGCTGGTGTGCAAATATGTAAAACCTTGGATATTTTGGAACAAATATCATATTACCAGAGTAATCCATTCGCTCCCCATGATCTATATCTTCCAACAAATTTCGGCAGGATTGCATGCACCAAAATTCAGAATTTTGAAGAAGAAGAAAGCTGTGCATCCACCGTCTCGGTTGACCATTTATTTGGATCTGATATGAACCTTATTGGAAGTGATGTGATATTATTTATATATGATCTGATATTTCTTGGTTTAATATTTCAAATTCACAATATTTCAGTATTGCTTGTAGCTGTTCTCATCAAAAGTGTGAAGAAACAAGTACGGCAAGTCTCCTACAAAACTGATGCTGGGGATTTGATTTCATTTCACAGTTTTGGATCGGTTGTGAACATATTTAGATCTGATTTACTTTCTGATATGATATTATTTGGTTCATATTTTAAAATCCAAGATCTTTCAGTCATGCTTGTAGTTGCTCTCACCAATTCCAGTGTGAAAAATCAAGTACCGCAAATTCTCTTCAAAACTGCTGCTGGGGATTTGGTGTTAGTTTCCTCTTATGAGGTTACTGATATTTTATTCTATGAATCATTATATATTTTTGAAGCTATATCAGACTATGGATATCAAGCATTCTCTCTCCACAATCCCAGTGCTTCTCTACCATTGATCACATGCTCATCTCCTCACAGAACCAGTAAAGAGGAAGATATTTTGCATCCATGTGAACAGTTTCTCCTAACACTTGGGGCTGATTTTACCACTCATGGTTTGTTGTTCATGGCTGCAACATATCATTTTGTTGAGTTTTCCTCACATGTTTTGAATCCTCAAGAACCTTTTCTCACTTATTAGTTGACTTCAATTGCTCTACATGGGTCTAGTCTTCATCGGGCTATTGCAGCTGCAACTTTTTCCCTAAAAAAATTTATTTTTAGGGTCCCCCCCCTTTTATTTTTTAGTATCTAGACAGCCTAGGAATGTTTTACTTATACCAAATTTTTCCCAGGGCTCAACTATTTTTTGAAAAACTTAGTCTTTTTGCATGTCCATATCTGATGCTTAGTGGACTAGTCTTCCAAAACAACGGAGGCATAGTCCACTATCGTTCCGATGTCTTTATCGGAAGCCTTCTGAGGTCTAAGCCATTGTATCAGGAGTGAGTTTGTCAATGATCTCATAGATAGTTTTCCGAGGTTCCAATGTTTTAGTATAGAGCAGATCTGATGGATCGGATGTTCCTTTGACTATCTCTTTCTGATGTTCGGTTAAGTGAGCAATCTCGTTGTCGGTTGTGTTTTCGGAATGAGTGAAAGGATTTAGTTTGTCCACCATCTGACGTTGCGGAGGTTTAGTGTTGAGTCGATCTGGAGCTTCATGATGTTCCCACCAATACCGAAGAATCTAG
This sequence comes from Pseudotsuga menziesii, assembly GCA_001517045.1. NCBI lineage: Eukaryota > Viridiplantae > Streptophyta > Pinopsida > Pinales > Pinaceae > Pseudotsuga > Pseudotsuga menziesii. The sequence goes on from LPNX010115403.1 coordinate 152,570, forward strand.
TCCTACCAATTTTCGATGTGCCTTTTTCATGTGATTATTGGGTAGATAGAGTTAGTCTTGTCCAAAATTGTGGATGTATTCAGGACTATATGTCCGGCATTTGGTTAAGTTTTTTCTCGATAGTGTTAGTTTTTCACCTCGGTTGAAGTTTATAAAGTTGTTTCGATCCCGTGACTTGTCATTTTCACGGTGGTAGCTATAGCCTGTGACTGCATGCAACTGTTAAGCTTTGATACATTCTCCCCTACAACTGCGGAAGACATCTCCTGTCCAGGTCGCCCACCACTGCTTTTTCAGGTAGGATTCATTTATGAATTTGTTTATGCTTGGTTGTTTATTGTTTTTTTAAAATGCCAGGGTGGATAGGGTTAGGTTTTTCGTGGTAGGGTAAATTTTGATGCATTTCGTGGTTTTTTTTGCGGTGATTTTTCCTTTTACTAAGGGTTCAGCCCGTTCTGTTGTGAGCATTTCATTTGACTAGTTACGTTTTTCCATCTTTGCCACTATCACGGCCACTGTGCAACCATGAGTATGCCTGTGACATTTTCATTTGTTGGGAATGTTAGGGCACGGTGCAGTTGAGCATTTCACTGTCTGCACCTCCCTGTTCATTATGGCCTCATTTTAAAGCCCAATCTGCACAGCCATGTCTCCTTTGACAGTAGGTTTCCATGGGACACAGGAGGGCCATGAAACTGATAGGGGTTTGGGGATTTTTTGTTGAAACAGACGGCATTGTGAGATTTTGCCTCGGTCGAGATGCACATATATATTTTTAGGAAGCTGGAAGAGATTAGGGTTTTGAGCTAGCAGTGTTTTAGCAGGTTTGGGGGGCAAAAATATTTTGCAGTTTCTCTTTATTTAGAATCTCTCATTCAAAGGAACTGTGGGCATTGATAATAATTTTAAATATGCATATCGATGAAATGGTAATATTTGGTTGCTTTATTATTTTCTCACTACACTGCTTGCTAGATGTAAATAGACTGAGATCATGAATGTATTATGGTTACAGGTAAATTATCAACACAACAATATGCCGTGGAAACAGAAAAAGAAAGCCTAATCAGCTGAAGAGGAACCTGAAGTGGAGGTGATAACCAGAGTGGAAGTCATCTATGAAGATACTAAAGCTATTACTCGAGTTGAACCAGAATATAAATGGGGAGAGGTATATAGGATGATTTCGAGCCAGACCGTTCCAAATGCTAGTTTTGAAGATATGCACATGTATGCAAATATTGAGAGGTCAGCCCTTATGAAAGTGGCTACCAAACCTGAGCTTTTCCCATGTTCGGAAGTGATAAGTTGGATTCTACCTAGGGCATATGTAACACGGATGATATTGGAAAATACCGCAAAGTAGGGTTATGCTGCATATATCCCAACTTATGTATTTATGGCATATAATTTACCAACAACACAAGTTTATCTGACTGTAAGTTGGTTAAAGGAGATGAATTTAGACATGGTTGAAACAGTCAAGAAGATGATGATACCAGGAAATAACTTCTATGCAAGGCCTTCTGGAGAGTATGAAACATCAACTCTCTGTACTCCATATAGGTTCATTGTTTTAATGCTGAACAAAATTTTTGGAAGAGCTAATGGAATTTTTTTTTAAATGGGTTGGATACTAGTTATCTATTTTGTTGCTACACAAGGTACAATTTTTAATTGGGCAAGTATAGTATCCAACAGTATGTCTGCCTATATAAGCACAACATTGGGAGGAGTGTCCCAAAGAAGTCAGAATTTTACATGAGTTCCATTTTGATTGATTGCATTCTGTGCATTCAGCCATTCCTGGCCTTAAAGTGCCATTGGGATAAGGACCGAGCTCTAGTGTATGCATCTTACAAACTATTTTGGGCCCACAAATATTATAGCTACTACAAGGAAATTTGTGAGAATTTGATCATGCCCTTGTACACATTAATCTTCTTGTCCAAATGCAATTGTATGTCAGAAGGAGCTTTAAAAGTTGTGCAAGAATACAAAAGTTATTATCTCATAGGAGAAGGTCTATATTTAAGAATGTATGGTGGTTCGAGAGCCCCTTCTCTTCTACCGAAATGTGCCATAGACTATGTAGTCCACAAAGAGGCTATAAGATAGCTGTATATTGATGGAGTAGGGAATTTCCTTTTTGAGCAAAAGAAAGCAGTCTATCCTACAGTTCCCTTTTTTGTAGGGAGCTACAAATTTTCTAGGGTAAATAGTGCAGCAAAGTTTGTCAAGGAATTAGAGTATTTTCACTTCGGTGAAATGAATTTCTATACGAATGACTCCGTGGGCAAAGTTGTTGAGTATTGCACCGAAGCTGGAGTACATTTAGAATATACCAATTTATGGGATAAGGATGAAGAAACCTTCTGAAATGCTAAGAACATGACAGATTTAAAGAAAAGATTCAAGCAGAAGATAGCCACTATTGGTGGTAAAGGTAAAGCCGCTGAGAAGCAGAATAGGAAAGAAGAAGAAGAAGAAGAAAAGAGGCAGGAAGAAGTGAACAGACTAGTACAGGAGGTAGAGAGCTGGTTGAGAACAGAAGAAGAAGAAAAGAAACAAGCAGTTGAAGAAGCAACAAAGAATATTGAAGAAGAAAAGAAAAGAAAAGAAGAGGATGAAATACAGAAAAAGCAGACAGAAAGTGAAGGGTTCAGATTAGAAGGTGTCCAAAAGGAAAAACAACAAATAGAAAAAGCAACGGAAGGATCAAGGACAGAGACATTAGAAGGACAAGACCTTACTAATCAAGGACACGCTTAGTCTGATATTGACCCATTAGAGCCTGCTGTTCCTTATAGTAGTATAGTAGGAGAAGGTTTAGTGTCAATTTCTGGAGTTGAGTTAATTCCTTTCATGCCCACTGAAGGGGAGGAGGTGCTGGATTTTAACACTATATTTTATGACGAAGAAAAAAAGAGAATCGTCAAAAGAACCGAGAAGAAAGTGGACACTTGGGGTAAGCCACGGATGATGGTGACCGATAAGACAGTGGTTCATGGTAGACACAAAAATCCACGATTAATAGCAAGGGCTAGGGTAGCTCTAACCCTAGCCACTAAGGATAATGTGGACGAAATCATGATAGACCTAGAACAGTCTCAGAAAAGGGTCACACCGTTGAAGGAGACTTTGAAGAAAGGAGTGAAAGTCAGAGTTTGAAAAGGAAGTATGAGGATATTATCGGTGAAGTTAAAGTATTTATAAAGGAAGAATGTCAGACTCTACAAGAAGAGAAATATGCTTTGGTAATATCTGTAGGAAATATAGAGAAGAATGCCCAGACCACCTTGTCAGAGTTTGGAAAGCTATAGTAGGAATATCAGAGTTTGGAAGCAGAAAGAGATGAGCTTAGGTTATAAGTTGAAGAATTGGATAAGGAAAATGACAAATTGGAAGGTAAAGTGACAGAGCTGGAAGAGCAGAAGACCACTGCAGAAGGGAAGGCTAAGCTATATGAAAGTCAGATGGTAGCCTTGGAAGAACAAAAGAATTCACTTGAAGATTCATTGAAGTCAGCTATGGAGCATAAGGTTGATATTGAACATTTAAAGAAGCATGCCCTTATGCTTCGAAAGAAGATTCATCAAATGCAGCTGCAGATGGTGGAAGAAATATTTAAAGTTCAATAGATAGACATCAGATTAGAAGAAATTGTAAATACAACCTCTTATTTTTTGGATAGGACACGGGATATCCTAGAGACTCTACAAGGAAGGATGACATGGGTAGAAACGAACCAGGAATCTCCCACGGATACACCTGTCAAAGACTTGGAAATGATAAAGCTAGACTACGAGCTGATTGAGTTTGCTAGCAACGTAGCTGAAGAAGTAAAAAATACAGTGAAGAAAACAAAGAATGCATGTGCTAAATTCTGTAGGAGAATAATCCTAACTTATAATCGGTGTTAGACCTCGGCTGCAAAAAGATTAGAAGTGCTTTCAAAGCATGAAATTTTTTTGAAACAATGAAGATGAACAGGCCATTCAGCATGTCAAGGAGTTAGATGAAAAGATACTTAAGACTAAAATAGCACATGCAGCTGTGAGTATCCACTTGCTGGAAGACCAGCTGTGCTTGATTCCTACCATGATAGCGGGTGTAAAGGCCTAGGCTACTCAGCACAAAATTACTATCAGATTTCTCGAAACTTTTGGTTTTGAGAATATAGCAGCAGAGGCAAATGTATGGAGAAGTTTTGTGAACAAGTAGGCTAGACCCTCTTAGTTTGATTGTTTATCACTTTGATAAAGAATGTAATATATTGTATTTATTTTTTTGTTCACAAGCTAAAAGACAAAATTTTGTATGGGAAAGGTTGGGGAAGCCCAAAAGACAACGAGGGAAGCGCAAGAGTTTTTTTCTTTTTGTATAAATATAGGCAAGCTTGATGTATCAAAGGACCTTTTATCAGACTATCTTTGTGCAACATTATTGTAAGAAGAACTATTTCATCTTATAATAAAGAGTTATATTTTTTCGGCTAGAGAAAGCACTATCGGGTTTCAAATGCTTGACATGGACTTGTTGGATGTGAACTATTTACGTTTCATCTTGTTTTCATGAACAATGAGATTTTTCTAACTTATGAACTCTTTCATGTTATGAATGTGCTCCTATTTATTTCTGTGAAATTTCCATAATCGTATTCGAGTAATGAATGTCTTAATTAACAATGAGCTATCTCTTTGTTTATCTATCTATTGATATGCATGTATTCAAAAATATTAAGAGCTATATGTAGTGTTCTTTATCTATGTTATCCAATACATTACTTAGCATTAATTACAGTATTTCTCCCTAGGGATAGGTTAGTGAGTCTTAGTTAGTTTTTCTTTGTTTATGATTTAGAAGCAAGAGAGGTAAGATGAGAGGTAAGAACCTACACATCACATTGTGACACTCCTCATTATCTCTATCAATTGCATTTAGTTAAGCACTTTCATATCATACATAAATATCAAAACTAAAAAATACACTTAAACGGTGGACGAGGCCGCAACCGGTAAAATAAGCTTTAACCGTTACTTGACCTACGGTAGCCGGACCATAAACTGGATGGATTCTCCATACCAAACAATAATGAGCTAATTGGGAATGTTTATTGGGGAGAATCCCTACTGTTGTTACCTGCAATTTTCTAGGCCTCAACACCGGCAGCTGTCTATATTTCTGATTTAGTTGAGCATATCACTCTTCTTCCAAAGAGGAAGATTCCTCTAGACATAATGATGGAGAGGTTCACATGCCAGGCCCCAGGATACCTATGCACAAAAGAACCAGATTGATTATGATTCTACCTGATTAATTAGAGTGGGGGGCCTTTTTTCCCATGTGGTTTTTTCTCGAGCTCCTTGTATTGAGAAGTTACTTTAATTTACATGATGTAATGGGTGACCTATGGTCTTAGTTACAAGGGCCCACAGATTGTCCAAGTTAGCATTCAAGGGGGTGTTAGGATTATTAATCCTCCCTTGTCCAATTTGGTCATATGTCTAAATCAGGAGTCATGTCTAAATCGGGAGTCCAACCAGTCTATTTTTAGTCACTAGCACCATTGGGTCCACTTGGCCTAATTGGGGTACATGTTTCAGTTACTAAAGTGTGGGGAACACTAATTGAGGCCTACTGCCACTGATTGCACTTGCATGCATCAGTTTAGGAGCCTCCTATATTAATTCCTACAATTTAGGAGCCACTGGGTGTGCCGACACCAACCTTTAGCAGTTGAGTTTAGTTAGTGACTAGTCAAGCTGAGTTAGGAGTCAGTTACATTCATTTCTAGTCCTCTACATTTAGTTAGCGCCAGGTTTGCATGGTTCCATGCAAGAGAGGCACATTTCTCACCTACCATAGTCCGTTAGCCTCAGTCAACACTGAAGTAGACACTTGAGTTGTGTTTTAGAACTCCGTTGAACTCTGATAATGGTTTAAACAAGGTCAGTTAACTATTGAGTCCTTCGACAGTAATTTAGACAAGGTATTAGTTACCTATAGTTAAGTAGAGTCTAACCAATTCGAATTTCCTCACATGGATTCAAATTTCATGTGGCTATTTAAGCCATTGTACTTCATTGTAATTATTATCTAATTACTCTTTGATTAATGAAAAGCATTCAAAACTGCAAGCCATTTTTGCACTGTTTCATTCTTCAATAACTAAGTAAATTGTGTGATCTATCTTGTGAGTTGTGTGTTTGTCCACAGATCTATGTGCTCAATTTAATAAAATGAGCATATCCCAACATACAATATGAATTAATAGGAACAAAATAAATTCCATGATAAATATATCCATAAGACCATATATATATAGCACAACGATGTAACTAACTCCATTGAAGTGAAGAGGACATGGTCCACTTTGACTAGCTAGGTTGCATAATGAAATCCTTGAATTGTACCGCGATATGAACACCAGTCAATTGCCATGATCGACATGATTGACTTGTTAAATTCTTAATCAATTCTCCTAGTGAACACTTGATTGTCACTTGATAACCTCTAAAAGATCCAATGGTATGATGAACCAACTTAACCTACTATTCCACCACCCTTCCTTTACCACAATAACTTGAAGATTCAACAAGTGAAACTACATCTCTAAATCCCTTAAAAAGCATAGCCTCTTGAAGCATAAACATAACTCGAAGTTTTACAAAGTTACCTATTGTAAGTGGTGTCATAAATATATGAACAATTTATTCTTTTATTCCATAATAAATAAGATTCACAACAAAATCCTATACCAACTATCTCTAACAATAAGCATGAACCTCCGCATGCTTCATCTTACTATGAGCAACAAGATTTTCCACAACTTATATCGCATTTTGATTTTCATGATACATTACAGTCGATTCCTCATTGAAACTTATCCTTAACTTTATCCTTGAGCTTATGAATCCATATTGCTCTGTTCCAGACCTTAACTCCACCATAATATTTCGCATTTTGATTTTCATGATACACAACAGTCGATTCCTCATCTAAGCTTATCCTTAACTTTATCCTTGAGCTTATGAATCCATATTTTCTTTTAGCCAAACCTTATGTCCACCATAATATTTTGTTGTTGTCATTAAAAGAGAAATTGCGTTTTTCTTTCTAAAAGACTAGACTATGTGTCTAAAGCCAAAATTAGACACATAGCAAGATGCCAACTTTTTGTCATCTCGGTTCTAATCCAAGTTAATGTCACTCACCAGCTAGTTGATATTATCACAACAGTTTTATACCAAGCTATATATACCCTTGATATGATGAAAATTCTCTCGGTAGCCTTTAATTGATTCTCTTACAAAATCCTAAATAAACCGAGATAAGTTAATGTCACTCACCAGCTAGTTGACATTATCACAACAGTTTTATACCAAGCTATCGATACCCTTGATATGATGAAAATTCTCTCGGGATCCTTTAATTGATTCTCTTACAAAATCCTAAATAAACAGAGATGGCACACCAATAACAAAGGAAATATCAAATCAATTTATAATCTTATAGTTTTAATCTGCGTAATAAATTCAATACATATTACAACATTTCTTAAAGATGATATTATATTTAATATCTATTGATATCAGTTATTACATTTAGTCATCGTATAAATAATTTTTTTTATAGATCTCAATATGATCTGGTTTCGGGAGAACGAACTACCAAACAAGGAGGGTTACCACAAGGTAACCTCGTTCTAACATGTGCTTTCCAAGTTGGAACAACAATGAAGCCTTGGCTCCCACCCTCAACCCTAATCCTTATAAGAGAAGTTTATTTTCATTTTAAAAGTATCTAGTTTAGTTTTGAGTTAAATTATGGTTCAGCTGTTAATTTGTGAGAGCTTTTATCGCTTATACAGTTTCCAAAACAGTTTCAACTTTGACATCTTACATGGGATTCCCAGGAAAAATATTAACTGCAAATCGGACTCTTGTTAACATTCAAGTCTGAAGGAACCTTTCATCAAAACCTCAACTTTCCGGTAAACCGGATTCCTGTTAACATTTAAGTCTGAACCAAACTGTTATCAATGCCTCAACTTTCCCGTATTGTTTGCCATTGGCATGCGTTGGAGTGGACGAATCCAACCATTCATCAATGCCTGAACGTTCCCGTCTTGGTCCGCCACCATTAACCTGTGTTTGTGTTTGAGATGGACGAATCATGTGACATGCTTTGAGACGTAACTGTCTTCTCCATGGCATATATGATTGAATTATGTGACACGCTTTGAGATGTAACTGTCTTCGTATGATTGATCTGGGAGGGCTGATCGAACCGGCGACCAGAGGGAGACGAAGCCCCACGCTGACCTGCAAGCTGTGGCTTCCCTGTATTCTTTGTTAATGACACCATCCATCGCAGCACCACCCATTCTGAATCCATTACCATCAACCATTCCGATTCCACTAGCATCTTAACCGAACTACGAATTTTCTTTCGGATGGGTAAATGGTTCTTCCATTCAATATTAGGGTTTTCCTTAGTGTTTTCCTTAGACTCATCTTTCGAGTGTGGAAATTTCACCCAAAATGGTTTGGCCTATAATCTTGGAATTGCTTGCTTGTATGTCTAATCGGCGCTGAAAATAAGCTTGGAACGAAATAACTTAAGGCGTACTTGCAGGGCGATCAATCACAGGGAGATGAGGATTGTGAAAGGGGTCTTGCTCTGTGCAATATCTCTGATGGGATTAATCTACTTCTTGTTTTTGAATGCCCAAATGGCGTTCGTTAATCCCGTGGCTTCAAACTTCTTTTCGCATATATCTGACGACCTTTTAAAAATGCCAGGATCGTGCACTAAAATTACAAATCATCATGTAAGTCGGTAATTCCTCAAAATCTTTATTTTAGCATGTATCACTGTAGGTTAGGGTAGGGTATTTATAAGGGGTTTGTATAAATGTGCAGAATAATTATAGTACTGCACTATCCAGTGATAAGGAGGAGCTTGAATTAACCCTGTCGAGAGTTGCGAATCGAAACAAAACGGTTATAATCACGTTGTTGAACGCCGCATGGGCGCAGAATAACAGCATGCTCGATCTGTTCTTGGAGAGTTTCCGTGTGGGCAACGGAACAGAACAGTTGCTGAAGAATCTTCTCATCGTTGCCGCGGATCACAAGGCACTCAACCGCTGCAGGCAGATGCACAAGCACTGTTATCTGTTGAAGACAGAGCAGGTCGATTATGCAGCTGTGATGCCCCTTATGAGTCCAAATTACGTGAAAATGATGTGGAGAAGGGTTCGCTTCTTCGGCCAGATATTGGAGACGGGTTACAACTTCCTTTTCTCTGTGAGTGGATCTTTGCTTAGCTATTGATTTTGTTTTAGGATCCATAACAAACTAACTTAACTAACTACCTACAACCATGAATCCCCAGGGATTTCAGTTTCCCAATAAATTATTCAGCTGCTTGCGTTCACAACTCTATGAAATAAACAAGAATATATACAGGTTTGAAATATTATTATGAACTGTGTGATTATACATTGAGTTGCAGGATACTGATATACTGTGGTTTCGGGATCCCTTCATGAGGTTCTCGCCAAGCGCAGATATTCATTTCGCTTCAGACAAATACAAAGGTTACCCACACGATCTGCAGAACCTCCCCAACTGTGGCTTCATTTACGCTCGCTCCAACGAACGGACAATCAGCTTCTTCAAGTTCTGGTATCAGTCGAAATCAACCTATCCTGGACAAAACGAGCAAGATGTCTTAAACCTTATCAAATTCCAAGAGATCCGGCAGAGATGCATGGAAGTCATCTTCTTGGATACGAAATACTTCAGAGGGTACTGCCAAAAGAGCCCAGATTTAAGCGAGGTCTACACCGTACACGCCAACTGCTGCAGAGGATTGAAGCCGAAGCTCCATGATCTGCGAAACACACTCTCCGATTGGAAAAAGTACAGGATGGCCCCGCCGACCCGTAATGGCGTGAAGGACGTGCACTCGACACCTGCAAGGGCATGCCTACGCACATTTCGGGTATGATATGGCATCCGTGACCGACGAATATGATAAGTTTTCTGGTTCTTTTTGGGGGAAATCTGGCCGTAATCGCAGTTATCTAGGCATATATGTATTTGAGAGTGGGTTGAGGGAGCATTATAACTAAGAATTATAGAAGGCAAACAGGAGAGCTCTATGCCTCTTAATACTCAAATAAGGAATGGTCAAACCAATTTAATTAATCAATGTGAACAAATTACAATATATAGATGTAGTTTACAATAACAAACCCAATCTTAAATCTATAAGATGTGGATCTTAAACTAACAAAGGATAATACACATCAACTCAATCTTGCATAATATGCCTAGCATTTCTACATTATTCCAACATACATCTTTAATGTAGAAATGGATTGTCTACAACACCTAATTTCTGCCTAAGGATCTCAAAGTGAATCTTGCCAAGAGATTTGGTAAATATGTCAGTGACATTATCACTTGTGTTACAATAAATAAGTTCAATTTCCTCTGGATTGTGTGCAAGTTTGACTGCACTTTGATTGTCACAATGTACTTTTGTGGTTCTTGTTTGCTTTTTTCCAATGTCTTCAAGAATCCTCCTCAACTAGACAACTTCACATGTTGCACAAGACATGGTTTTGTATTCTGCTTCTGTGGATGATAGAGAAATAGTTCACTGTTTCTTGTTGCTCCATGATACGACTCCGGATCCAATGTTGAATGCATATCTTGTAGTAGATCTTTTGTCATCTAGATTTTGTGCCCCAATCAAAATCAGAAAAACCTGTCAATTGAACATCAAACTCATCAGTGTATAAAAGACCTCCCTTTCAGATATCTAAAGACAATGGCTATCATTTGGTTTAGCCATAAGTGGCTCAAAATGTTGACTGCATAAGATATATCCCGCCTTGTGGTAGTGAGATAATTTAGGCTTCCCACCAACTGTCGATACAACGTACCATTTGCATCCTTTGATCCATCTTGAGTGCATAACTTCACATTCTGTTCTAAAGGAATTCTTGATACTTTGCAATCACTCATGTTGAATCTATTCAATATTTCCATCACATACTTACTTTGAGGGACCATTGTTTTGCCAGATTCTCTCCAAACTTCAAGTTCCAAACAGTAGTGTAGTTACTCTTGTAAGAGTTGATTGGAGTGACGAAATCCAACAAAAAAAAAAGAGAAAAAATCCAACAAAAAAAAGAGAAAAATCGTGGAAATCTGCAAATTGGAGTGTATAAATTGCAATTGAAACGATATATAACAGAATATATAAATTGCAATTAAAATAGAACGTATATAATTAATTCCATGGTTGAATATCCCATAAATATCATTAATAATAATGAATCATAAATGCCATTAAAGAAAATGAATCTTTACTATAAACATTGACAATGAATATCGTTCATGATAATGAATCTCTTTGATGTCAAGGAAAGGAAAATAAGATTGTTAATGAATCTCTTTGATGTCGGATGGTTTTCATTGAGGAAAGAAAAATGAGATTGTTAACTAGGTAAGGAATTTGATGAGTCTTTATGTTTGAAAAGACTTTTAATATTTTTAGTTTTTAATATTTGAATAATTTTTTAAGATATATTTTTAATTTTGGTTTTAGTATTTTTATATTATATTTATATACACCATTAATTAAAATATATATTATTAATATTTTTTTTTTCCTAAGCACCACATTATAAAGACATTTAATGAGCTTCATGTTAGAAAGAAGCTTTTGATGAGGGACTTGAGTTAGAATTCAAGAGAAATCATCACATTTCTAATAAAATGGTTTAAACTATCAAATTTGATAGATGAAAGACCATATTTCTAATAAAATGGTTTAAATCATAAATTTGATAAATGGAAGACCAAATTATTAATGGAAAGACATGTTGATATTAAAACCTAATTATATTTAGTAAAAATGACAAATGCTTAATTATATTTAGTGAAAATGACAAGTGTTATGAAGTGAGAAAGATTCTATCCAAGGATTGTGAACCTACTTGGTCCAATCCATTTTAGTAAAAGTATATCCATTTTAGTGAAAGTATTATCATAATGTCCAAGTCTCACTCTTATGAAAGGTGGAATCTCTTCTTAGATCTTCCTTCACCCATTTAACCTTCAAGCCACCAACTTTGCAAGTGGATTATGGTTACATAAACATACACCTAATACATGAAACCATTTAACATATAAATAATACAAAGATCCTCCTTGACCCATTCAAGCCACCAACTTGGCAAGTGGATTATGGTTACATAAACATACACCTAATACATTAAGCCATTTAACATATAAATAATACAAGCTTAAATCCAAATGTCAACCCTTAAGCCATGCCCAATGCCATCGTAGTATTTGTATCTCTCACTTCACCATGGGTGTATTTCCAATGTTAGGGGAATCCCTAATACCACTTTCCAACCTATCTTTGGAGGTTGGTTGAGGTATTTACTTTATAAATTGATGTTGCTTATCCTTATATTGAGCTATGGGTTTAGTTTTTCTTATCTTTATATTCAATATTATTCCAATGATTTTATTATTAGAGGAGATGTTAAGTTTAATGAAATTATATCATCTTGTGAGTTTAATTATATGTTTGTGTCATACTTTAGTTTATAAGCCAACTTTGGTGATTGTATTTTTTTATTTTGAGTTTTTTTAATTAGTGGTCTTATTATATTTTTTATTTATATGAAAAAAGTGATAATGGAAATCTAACTCTCCACCTACTCACTTTCCTCATTCACTTTCCTCAGCCACAACTTCCTAAATGGATCCAAACACATTTATAGAATATTATGGCCATCCAAATTGAGATGCAACAATTAATGAAAAATGTCATTTCTTAATGAAGAACAATACATGGGATCATTTACCTCTTACAAAAGGTAAATGTAGAACAAGTATGAATCAAATGGAAGTGTTGAAAGACATACTAGAATTGGTAAGTACAAAATGATTTTCTTAAGTTGGGGGATTATATATAATGTAACTTTTTTTATAGCAAAAATAAAGTCTATCCACTTTGTTCTAGCCCTTGCAACTTCATATAAATGGAGGTCCATCAAATAGATGTTAAATATAGGTCTTCTTGCATGGAGATTTGTAAGAAGAGATTTACATGGAATAACATCCACTACAACAATTTACCCTTTTAGTGGTGTATTTCCTCCACCTCCAAAAGCGACTTTTGAGGGAAGTTTTGGTTTTAGAGGTGGTCTTGAAAAAAACCCCCCAAAGGCATTGACACTACAAGTCTGGGATTTTAGGGGAAACTCTAAAAGATATCAAAGTTCCCCCTAAAAGTGAATTGTGGGAGTAGTTCTGATCCCCCCCCCCCCTACTCGTAGATATCTATGGGGATAGTTTGAAATCCCGCTTAATAGTATCTTTTACAGACCTATGGGGGTGGTATGAAAACTCACCAAAGCCACTAATGCTAATTGTTTTTGGATTTTAGGAGAAATTTTGAATCCCCCCTTATAGATACATACATGTGAGGGAAGTTTTGAAACCTCCCCGTAGATACCTACAGGGGTAGTTCTAATCTCCTTGCAACCTCCTCCAAAGCTACTAACACTAAAAATTCTGGGCTCTTAGGGGCGGTTATGAAAAGGAAATCTCCTTGCAACCTCCTCCAAAGCTACTGACACTAAAAAGTCTAGGCTCTTAGGGGCGGTTATGAAAAGGAAAAAAACTACCCCCAAATGTCTCTCTTACAAATCTATAGAGGTGGTTTTCAACCCCACAATTCTGAATTTTACAAATCTATGGGGGTGGTTTTCAACCCTAGTCATAGTCTCCTAGATGGGTAGTTTGAAACCTCCATCATATTATTAAGAGGGTTATTTTGAAGCCCCGTCATAGACTCTTACGAGGAAGATATTGAACCCCGCTCATAGACTCTTATGGGGGTAGTACTAAACCCCCCTCATAGTCACCTACAAGGGAAGTTTTAGACCCCCCCTCATAGTCTCTTATAAGGGTGGTTTTGAACACCCCTGATAATATCTTACAAGGGCGGTTTTGATCTCCCCTCATAGACTCCTACAAGGAAAGTTTGAAACCCCCCTCATAGACTCTTATAGGGGTTGTTTCAAAGCCCCCTCATAAACTCCTATAGGGCGGTTATAAAATCCCCTCATAAACAACTATGGGGATAGTTATAAACCCCCTCATAGTGACCTACCCTGGAAGTTTTAAAACTCCATCGCAGTCATTGATATAAATTATCATATAAAAATGTTTTATTAGAAATAACAATATTGCAATGTCAACATCAGGTCATGGAGGAATTGAACGACCATTTCTTTCCATTTATTTAGGTCTAGCCTTCCCAGAGTTATTATCACAATGATCTGTTTTCCCTTCTATAAAGAGGATCATTTTAATTGTAAAATTCTGAATTCCTGAGAGAAAGGAGCTTCAAATTAATCTCTGCTACCATTCACTTCAAAAGACATCCATCATAATCTGTAATCTATATTTTTTCATGTACTATTATTTGATTATTTGGAATCAATAAATTAAACTCCTAATTTAAAAATAAAAAAACAAAAAAATTATACAACCAGATTCCCATAATGATCAAGGATGCATGCATGATGGAGCGATCGATGCACATTTGAAAGGAATAAAAGTGAGAAAATGCTCGCCAATCAAATTAGTAAGAAGCTAATCTATATAAGTTTTCAGGTCATGATTCGGAATGACTAATAGATCCACTAATGATGGCAACCACTTGTGCGTTTGTTATTATCTATTTCCGAGGGTGGGATAAGCTGGTATGAGGTGGCACGATCGGATTTAAATACACGTTTTTATGACCTTTGTTATTATATTGTTTATGACGTTGCACAACGAGATTATACCAAGAAAAAATTCTAACATTCTATCTTTACAACATTAAGAAAACATCTATCCTTTATAAAGCTAAGAAGATTATACAACCATATTCCTATATTATTTCAAGAAAAAAATCTTAATATTTAATTATGCCCATAGACATATATATGTTAG
Organism: Pseudotsuga menziesii; assembly: GCA_001517045.1. Lineage (NCBI taxonomy): Eukaryota > Viridiplantae > Streptophyta > Pinopsida > Pinales > Pinaceae > Pseudotsuga > Pseudotsuga menziesii. Next base: position 167,617 of record LPNX010115403.1, read on the forward strand.
AATTTTGGGGTGGACTACCATCTATGTTTTTTCATCTATCGACCAGAATGAAACAAGTGTACTGACAAGAATGAGACAAGTGTATTGTCGAGATTGATTCTATGGCCATGGTTTAAAATTGATAATTAATAATTTCAAAAAAATAAAAAAATAGATTAATTAACATGTGATAAGTACACTTAGTGATAGTTGTAAAAATTAAAATTAATCTTCAACTATTAGATTATTAGATACAACTACTAGCTTAATTCTATTTGTTATTAGATACAACTATTAACTTAAATCTAACTCTAGAACTATTAGCTTAACTTCAACTCTAATCACAGTTATAGGAGATAGCTATTAGCTTAACTATTAGATACAACTATTAACTTAACTCCAATGTTTCTACAACTATTAGCTTAACTTCAACTCTAATCACTTAAGGCTTAGTCCAAATGCACTTAAGAGTCTAGACGATTCCTAATAATGGTTCGAACTCGTAATAACTTGTAATAAACTCTTCCACAATAAATTTGTTAATGTGGAGCTCATGTAACAATTTAACTACATCACGTAGTTGGGAGTGAGTTAATATACATAAGGCTTAGTCTAAATCCATTAGGAGGTTAAGAGACTAGGAGTTGTTATATTTACTACAATAGCTTTATTTTAACGTTTAAAATAACTTATTGGATAAAACTATTAGCTTAATTTCAATTATCATAAAACTATGTGGTTAACTTTAACTATGAGTTTAACAACCATAAATTAAGTGGCTATTATATTAGGTTAACTATTAGATACAAGTAATTGATACATTATTTAGGAAATAAAACATATCAATGTGTCAAATATATATTATTGTTGTTGCTAATCTAAAATATTGTATCTTTAGAACACAAAGAAGCTTTATTTATTGAAAAAGAAAATTATATAATAATTAAAATGAAAAATATATTTGTTTAATGAAAGAGAGTCAAAATAATTATCATAATAGTTACAGAGAGAGAAAATGAAGTTGTAGTCGATCTCTAACACTTGGCTGAAGAAGCGCACCCTTCTCCACATCATGTTCAAGTAATCTTGACTCATAAGGGGCATCGCAGGTGAAAAATCGATCCCCTTTGTCTTTATTATCAGATAACAATGCTTGTGAAGCTGCCTGCACCGGCGGAGTCCCTTGTTATCCACGACAACAATTACTAGATTTTTCAGTAAGTCTTCAGTTTCGTTACCCACTTGGAAACTCTGCAAGAACAGATCGACCATGCTATGAATCTGTCCCCATGCTGCGTTAACCGACGTGATTATAGNCAAAGCCTTATATCAGTAGCGTGAACTTATAGAGACCATACCCTACAGGGACCTATCTACTATAAAAATTAGAAAGATTACGCACTTACATGAAAATCTGTCTTTCTAGTGCACGATCCTGGTAATTTAAAAGGGTCTCCAAATTTGTCTAAAATGAAGCTTAAATCAACGGGAATAATGAACAGCTTCTGGGCCTTGTTCAAATTGGTCTAAAATGGAGCTTAAATCAACAAGAATAATGAACAGTTTGTGGGCCTTGTTCAAGGTTACACAGAGAAACACTACATTCAAATTCATCCTTTCCATGTGATTGACCGCCATTGAAATACTCCTTAATTTATTTCGTTCCAGTTTTATTTGATAAACCTTGAATAAAGATATATAACTTGAGAAAGAATAGAATGAAGCCGAAGAAGCACAATGGGCAGATTAGATTCCTTCTCATTATTAAGAGCTGTTTAAATAGGAAATACAAATGATAATAGTAGCTTGAACTAACTCACTAACCAACTACGGGTGAGATTACACTCTTCAACACACCCCCTTAATCTCAACTGGTAGTATGAAAAGTATGAAAACTCATGTGAATCATATTCACCTCCACCATCTGACCTGAGCATTTTAATGGACTTTCCAGACTGCTTCTTAGTGAGAACCTTGAACTCTTTAAACTTGGAGAAGGTCTCCGATTTGTACCTGAGAAAATAAATCCATGTTTTTCTGCTAAAAACTTCCTCCTATGGATTGGGTTTGTATGGGTCCATAGAGGTCTGTATGAACTTACTCAAGTTTCTCTTTGGCTCGAGATGTGGAAGTGGGGAAACTGTCCCTATGATGTTTACCAGTGATACAATCCTCATAGGTGCTGGATTGTTTATGAATAACTAGTAATCCTTTGACCATTGACTATTTGTGTAGGAGATTGAGACTCTTGAAGGGAAGATGACCGAATCTACAGTGCCATACCCAGGATTCATCTTGACTGGAAACTGTATGAGCTATAGGATGTGGAAGGTTGGGACTCCTAAGACTAAGAGGAAAGATTCTATTCTTTCTCATTTCAACTTTGGCTATGAGTCTCTTACTGGGAGGTTTATCATAGATAGCACAATATGTATGATGAAACCTAACATCATACTTATTCTGAAGTAATTACCTATACTGATCAAATTTACAGGCAAATGAGGTACATAAAACACCTCATGAATGGACATTTTTTCATTTTGCTTACTAAGTACAAGAATAATACCTTTTCCTTTTGCTGGAACCAGAGTGTCATCTCCTAGCTTGATATTCGTGACAACGGAGGAATCTAGACTAGAGAATAGTGACTTGTTACCTGTCATGTGATTGCTGCAACTACTATCTAGTAGCCATAGATCTGAGCTGCAGTGTTCTTCAGTTGCTTGATAAGACAAAAAAATCAACTTTGACGAACCTTTTTCTTCTTTGGATACATTGGATCTGCTATTGTTCTGGTCCACTTGCTTCTTTCTACATTCTCGTTCATAGTACCCATACTTTTTGCAGTAGTTACACTGAACATTGGACTTATTGGTCCATCTCTTGCCTCTTCCCCTCTAACCTTCAGAGTTGTGAGAGTGTTCTGAATGCTCTGAGTGTTCATGACTATGACTAGTTCTATCTTCTATAGATTGAGACCATCGGCCTCTTCTTCCTCTACCCCGTCCTCCTCTACCTCGACCTCTATTGAGGGAAACCTGGGTGTTGAATGCATCGGCCAATGATTCTTTTTCTTGATTTAATTGCGCTTCAAGAGATAGAAGAGATCTAGTGAACTCTTCTAAGGTGAACTTAGACAATTCTTTTGCTTCTTCTATGGAAGTTACTACCATAGCAAACTTCTTGAGACACCGAAGAAACTTTTGAACAATAATTTTATGTTCTAGCGGTTCACCATAGGTTTGGAATTGGGTCACAATATCTAAAACCCTAGTCATGAATTGATCCACAGTTTCTGACTCTTTCATCTTCAAACTTTCAAATTGAAGGTGTAGGGTTTGCAGTCTTATCGTTTTAACGTGATTAGTTCCCTTGTAGGCCGATGCATGGTAGATTCCAAGCTTGATGTGCGTAGGTAGCACCTGATATCCGTGGGAAAATGGACTCCTCAATGCAACTTTGGATCATACATGTGGCTGTGAGATCTCGGTCTCGACAAGCTTCGAGAGCATTCTTCTGGGCATTATTTATTGCGGCTGTAGCAACTGCTCCAGGTCTTTGAACTCGGTTTCCACCATATCCCATCATTTGTTGAGTTGCAGAAATGTCTTCGTTTTGATAGACCAAAATTCATAGTTTGATCCGTTCAGAACAGGTCCAGAGATCGACTTCAAAGAGCTCATATTAGCCATCGAATATGACTAAAAATAATATTTTCCCTTGATTTTCTTTTTTTTTAAATAAAAAATCCCTTGCTTAGCTCTTTTTTTTTAATAATAATAATAAAAAGCACCGCTCCTGGTTCAAATGCAATGGGCGGTGTGGGGGCACGGTGCCAGAAATCACTCAGAGTATCGACTCTTCACCACGTATGCCAAATATCAGCAAAGCGGTGGCATCGGTTTTCTCTTCTTCACAAGAAGAGGCGGCACTGCTCTTTCAGTGTGGGAAAGAAGCGGTGGCCTCTTTAGGTAACGCCCATGGCAGTCACTTACAAAACAATTTTTTTTCTATTTGAGTCGATTGGGTGAGGCGCTTCCTTCACCAATGCGCAGCATGCAAGTAATCCGGTGCTTTTCTCCCACAGCCAACAAATCCTCTTGCTCTGAAATCAAGAGATCAGCTATGGAAAAGGAGACTATTCCAGACACACGATGGATTTTTGGGCAGCGCTCTTCCTCTTCTATCTCCACGTTTTTTTTAGCCTCCGTTGAAGGAAGATCTGGAGATGAGCTTGCAATGGAGATCCATCCAAGAGATTAGTGAGCGATCTGGTGAGCCTGGAATGGAGATCCATGGGAGATCCCAATGATGGAGCTCCCTCCGCCAAGAAACAAAGAAGTCGTAGATCGGGAGCAAGGTTAGATTTGAGAGAAAAAAAATAAAACAAAATCCTCCACGTTTTTTTTTGGGGTTAGGGAAGAAAATAATAAATAAATAAAAAACAAAAAATCATATCTGAAAAATAAAAATAGAGTGTCATAGCTTCGTAGGCAAGCCCCCTGTATGAAAGTTGCTTCCAAATGGTTTCTGAGTGAGAGTGCTTTCCACTCTGTGACAAGCATTACCCCAACAATGGACGGATCAGGTCATAAGCTCTGATACCTTGAGAAAGAATAAAATGAAGCCGGAGAAGTACAATGGGCATATTAGATGCCTTCTCATTATTGAGATGTTTAAATAGGAAATACAAATGACAATAGTAGCTTGACCTAACTCATTAACTAACTACGGGTGAGATTACACTCTTCAATATAACTGCGACACGGTGTTCAATACTTCCCGTTAACTGCTTCTTCTTCTACTTCAAATTTGTGGTTGTTAATTCAGAATAGGTGGTGCATGATGTGGTTCACAACCTACGGGGTATACAATTACATATAAAATTGATTTGCACCATAGATCCATCTCATAGATCCATCTCAAACTCCCATGACAATTACATATCAACTTGTGCTACACGATACTGCATCCATCTCAAACACAACTCAATTATATTGGTGGCCAACACATAAATGGAAACCAACAAGGAAGAGTTGAGGCGGTCTATGAATAGTTAGTTCATACTTAAATTTTTATCAGCTCTGATATACCGTTAATATTTTTGCAGAAACCCTCCATATCTCCTATTTTTAGACTAAACTTATGCTATCAAACATATAATTAAATTTAGGTTGTCAAACTGAGGTGAGATTCTGAGGCAAAGAGTGGTGGGTCCATTTTCATAGCAATAGTCATGATTCAATTAAATTTCAAAATCAGGTTTTCTTGAAATGGAAATGATGGATTACTACTAAGATATGCATCAATAATTTCAAAGACTTGTGAATCTGATTAACTTTTTTTTTAAATAGTACTAAAACTTAGCAGAAATTAAATATTTTCACAAATAAACTTTCATTACATCTTTCACCACCAAACTGAAAAAAATATAATTTGTTAGATTAATGGTCTAGTTGGGAAAACAATGAATCTCAAACAGAGTGAGATGTACACAAACTTTTATGGTAGTCGTGCATCACTTTGGATTTTGGGAACTTTGTCAAGTATAAATTGATTGAAAATTTACATGCAAAAAATAACATCATTTTAGAGTTACTCCATTATGCTAAATCGAGCCAGCGAATACGGGAATTCCATAGAGTGCAGTCATGCATCCCTTATTAAAATACAACGCTCTTGTAGAATCTCTTTCATATAAATGCTATATTATATAGCATTAAGCCGCCAATCGTCTCTGTAATTCTATAATGGTAGATATCTCAAAGCATAACCAAATTCTACTGTAATTCGTCCTGCTAGCCATCTTGTTCATGGTTTTTCCCACCCGTTTTAATAGTGCAGATCTGATATATATTTGCTTTCATAATCTTTGCCATATATACAGTACACTCAATGATTATGAAATGATTACGAGGAAGGTACTATTTTTTTTGGGAGTCTTAGTCATAAAAAAATTCTTGGCAAGACTGGACCTCTTTTTACTCGTTGAGTAAATCTTGTCTAAGTCAAATTTTTACAAGTGGAACTTCTATAAGTTAAACTTGATCAAAATACTTCTACAAGTTATTACTCTGATCGACAAGTTTTCAATAGACTAGAGAAACTTATATGGATTTTGGCTTGACACTTTTACCTCGACAATAGCTGTAACTAGATTTCGACCACTTTTAGTTCGACCGACTTACCTGACCTCAACATGTCCACTTTTACTTTGACCGACTTACCTAACCTCAACAGGTTTTAATTCCATCGACTTTTGATTTCGGCTTAACCACTTTTTGTGGAACTTCATCGACCGGTAACTTGGACTGAAAATTTGACACAATTATAATTCGACAACTTACAAAATCATATAATCAAATATTAAGTAAGACTTGTGTCGACCACTCTATCCTAAAAACTCAAACTTTTACATGATGTAATGTTTACGGATTCTATGTGTCTTTCACTTAAATTTTAAATATAAACAACATTTACTCAAGTAATTCTAGAGAGAATGTGCGGCTAAGTAAAAAATGCATTCAACCATAACAATGGATTTATAATTTTTTTCGGGACATAACAAAGAACTAATGTTGTAAATACAAACTTGGAACTTTACAAGCATGTTTCACCTTTTACACAGCTTCGGCTCTCAACACTTTGAAATACACAGAAGCTTGAACTCCAAACTCTCTAGAGATTTTTTCTTTCTTTTCCACTATTCAAAATTCTCTCTATTGTCTCAAAATTCTCTCTTTGATTTACAATATTCTTCTTATATATATATGAATACTAAAAGATTGCTTCTTCGTGAATCTACTGACTTATCACTAAAGACTGTAATAACTATCTACCTAAAAACATATCTTTATAAATTTAATTCGACTGGTTTATATATGAAAGATGTGAACACTTCATTCTGTGAGAGACTGATAGAAACAGATCTTCTACAGACTCTGACATAGTCGGCTGAGATGAGATACAGATTTGCCATTAATAATTATTTCCAACATTCCCCCTTAATTATGAGCAAATGGAGATCTTAAAACAAAATATTACAAAATGTTTCAGATCTTAAACTTTCTATGTGCACGACAAAGTTCATTGTGCAGAACTTGGCATTCCAAATAACTTCACAGATACTGGAAGATATCCCTTGCCAATGGATTTGTCAAGATGTCTACAAGACAATCTTCAAACCTACAAAATTCTAAACAATTTTTTTTGGTGTTCACCAATTCTCTTAGGAAATGAAACCTTGTGTCAATGTGCTTGGTTCTTTTGTGGAACACATGGTTTTTTGATAATGCAATGGTTAAACTGTTGTCGTAGAAAATGGTTGTTGGTTCTTGCTGGTTCTGCGACATGTCTTTTAAAATTCTCCACATCCATACGGTTTAACATGCAATTCTTATAGATACAACATACTCTGCTTTTGCTAAAGGAAAAGTTACAATAGGTTGTTTCTTTGAATCCCATGACACAACACGTGTGCAACACCTATACCAAAATGAAATGTGTACCCAGATGTGCTCTTCTTGTCATCTTTGTTTCCTCCATTGTCACTGTCAATGTATCCAATTAGTTTAAAATTTGCTTAGGTTGAATACATTATGCCAAGATCCTTTGTGCGACTTACATACCTCAGAATTCTCTAACTTGCTTGCCAATGAGAGCCTTTTGATGAATCCATGAATATTGAGATCAGACTTACTCCATACATGATGTCTGGTCTTGTTGCAGTTAAATACATAGGGCTTCCAACCATCCTTTTAAAAAATGCAGTATCTACTATTGATCCATCATCATCATTGTTCAATTTTAAACCTGTTATTATTGTTGTTGGGGCTACCTTTCAATTAGACATATTAAATCTTTTTAAAGCTGCACTTGCATACCTTGAGTGTGATATAAAAATATTGTTTTTATACTGTTGGACTTCAATGACCACAAAAAACTTCATGCGCCCTAAGTCATTCATTTCAAATTCACTTTCCATGACTGTTATAAAATCCTTTATTAAAAAATCACCACTAAATATCAAATAATCTATATACATACATACAATTAACATGTTACCTTACTCATTCACTTTGGTGTGCAATGTTGGTTCACTTTCACTTCTATGAAATCCATTCTGAATGAGATAGGAATCAATGTGACCGTACCAAGCTGTTGGAGCTTGCTTTAAACCATAGAGTATATTTTTCATCCTGCACAGTTTGTTCTCTTGTCTTCGAAGTTCATATCCTTGTGGTTGTTCCACATATACCTCCTCCTCGAAATAGCCATTCAAAAATGCATATTTAACATCCATTTGATAAACATGCCATTTGTTTTGTGTCGTAATGGCCACAACTGTTCTGATTGTGTCCATACGTGTGACTGGTGAAAAGGTTTCATTGAAGTCTATGCCATGTTGTTATGTTTATCCTCTTGCATCCATTTTGTCCTTATGCTTCTGCACATTCCCATCAACATCTTGCTTGGTCTTTCAAATCCATTTGATGCTAATTACATCCTTATCTTTTGGTACATCTACGAACTGTCATGTTTGATTCTTTTCAATGCATTATATTTCTTAATCCATGGCTTGTGCCCATACTTCTTCTTCAAACACTTCCTCAAATGTTAGTGGATCATATATTTGAGAAAATAATGCAAAGAGGGAGAATGAATTTGGTGTACCATCTTCATATATCTCACGTAGACTTCTTGTGTTTACTAGGTCTATCGATGTCGACCTTGATGAAATGCTTGATGGAGTCCATTGTCCTCTTGGTGTTCTTGTTAGCATAGCTTGAGCTACGACTTCTTTCGATGACTCTTGTGTTGAACCATGTCGTGGTGTCATGGGAGTCGACGGTTCTACAACATTTTGATTTACATGTGGTGTTTGAACCACTTCCTCTACCATGTCATCATGGTTGACATTCGACACAGTCTTGACATTCTTCTTGATGATTCCATCCCATCATTCATTTTCGACAAATTGAACATCTTAGATGATGATTACTTTCCTTGCGACAAGATCATACAACTTGTATGTTTTTGTGTCTTCAGAGTAACCAACAAAAATACATTTATGTCTCTTGTTTTCTAGTTTCTTTCTCAACTCATCTGAAACATGAGCATATGAGACAACCAAAACTTTTAGATGAAAAACACTGTGATTCATACCTGTCCATGCTTCTTGAGGAAATTTTTTCTTCACACTCTTTGTTGGACATTGATTCATAATATATACAACATTTGCGACTCCTTCATCCCAATATTCATTTGGCAAATGCTTGGTTGTCATCATGTTGTGTGCCATCTCCATAATGGTTATGTTCTTTCTTTTGGAGACATTGTTCTGTTAAGGTGTATATTGTGTAGTGAATTGCTTGTGTATTCCATGGGTCTTGAAAAAATCTAGGAATTCATTCGAGACATTTTCACTGCCTTTGTCAGTCTTTAATATTTTGATGCTGTGTCCACTCTAGTTCTTGAAGAGTGCCTTGAACAGATGAAAACAACTAAATTCATCATATTTATTTTCGTAGAATATACCAGAGTGCACAATCTCAAGTGGTGTGTGTGCTCTATATGACTTTTCGAATGGAAATGTCTCTTTATGTTGCTTGCCAAAAATGCATCCTTCACAAACTCTCTATGGTTTTTCGATCAATGGAAACCCTTTTACCATATTCTTTGTGTGCAGTAGCTTCAGCCCACCAAAATTTGAATTTCCAAATCTGAAATGCCACAGCCAAGACTCATCTTGAACTTCTGTTTGAAATGCAGCATGAAAATCAGCATTGTCATTTTATTTCTTGTTGAAGTGATTTTCCACTTCCTTTCTTTCTAACTTGAATGCAACTCATCTATTTATCTTTCCTTTCATGTCTGGAATTATCCTCAATGGAAACAAGCAATTTCTTGTCATTGGTACTTTTGCTATCAGTTGGTTGCTTGGACGCATGTCTTTAATCACGCAATGATTGTCCTCCATGTAGACTCTGTAACCTTTAGGTTTAGCTGTCCAATGCTCAACCAATTGTGTTTCAATCCTTTGACATAATAGGCATCCGACATAATCTTTTTCTCCCCTTGTTTGGTTAAAATACCAATAGTACCTTTTCCCAAAATAGTGACTTGGATATTATTTCCATGTGTGACATCAGTTTGAACTTATTTATCTAGATTGGAAAACAAACTTGAATTACCAGTCATATTATTACTACATCCTAAATCTAAATACCATGTCATGTGGAATTTCTTGGACATCATTGCATTCAAGTGGAGATTCACATGCCAACAACCTTGTGCTCAACGAAGTGTTGGTGTTGGTTGGCATTCATATGCATAATGACCAAATTTCTTATAATAATGACATTGAATTTTTTATTTATCAAACCTGTCACCAGTTAGTTGACTTGGGTTTGGATTTTGTCTTCTACCAACAAAATTTGTAGGACTCTTATTGCATCCTCCTCTGGAAGAACTTCTTCCTTTTCCTCTATAATTTTTTCTCCCCCTGCCTCTACCACGGATTATGGATGATTATGTTGTAAATGCACCTTCCAATGATGTATCTGATCTATTGATTCAATGTTTGTGATTTATGAGTGAGGATTGTAACTAATCAATGGTAAACACCAACATGTCTTTTTTTCTTCCTATGTCACAACCAAGCATTCAAATCTTGGGGGAAGACTTCTAAGAACTTTTTCAACAACCCTTTTGTCTTCTATGTTTTCTCCATGAGATTTCAGCTCATTTATCAGACCAACAACTCTAGTGTAGAATGTGTCTACTGACTCTGTATCTTTCATTAATAGAGATTCAAAATATCTTCTAATAATATGCAACTTGGATTCATTTACCTTGTCCAAAACTTGATAGGAAGTTTCCAATGTGTCCCATTCCTGCTTAGCGGTAATTTTTGTTGCTACTCTTGGGAGTATGCTTTCATGCATGGCTTGGTGTATGTAGAAGACATCCTTTCCGTCTTTCTTCTTCTATTCGCTCGGGGCATCTTTGTCAACTTATGCCTCTATTCCCTCGGGGCATCTTTCTCAGCTTGTGTGAGATTATTGTATGCTTCTTGATCTGGTCGTTATGTATAACCATTTTGGACAATCTCCCAAACATCTTGACCTCTGAAAAAAGCGTTCATTGTTAGAGAACAATACTTTTTTAAGCCAAGGTTGATTTCCTAAACCAACTCTAATACAATATATTGGGAGACTCAGACTAAGACACTTAACTTGAGTTACCGCCCAGTCATAAAAAAAATCTTGTCAAGATTTGACCTCTTTTTACTCGTTGGGTAAATCTTGTTTAACTCCGACTAGACAAGTGGAACTTCGACAAGTTAAACTTGACGAGAATACTTGGACAAGTTATTTCAGCAAGTTTTCAATAGACTACTTTTGGTGAATAAACTTATATGGATTTTGACCCTACACTTTTACATCCACAATACTTACTCTACTTTGACCTACTTACCTTACAACATTTACTCAAGTAATTTTGGAGAGAATGGCTTGCAAAATAAAACATGCATTGAACCATAACAATGGATTTATAAATCTCAAACTTTTACAGAGCTTCGGCTCTTGACACTTTCAAATACACAAAAGATTGAGCTTCGAACTCTTCATAGAATTTTTCTTTCTTTTCCACTATTCAAAATTCTTTCTATTCTCTCAAAATTCTCTCTTTGATTTACAATATTCTTCTTCTATATATGGGCAAACTAAAAGAATATGTCTCCTTGAATCTAGTGGCTTATCATTAAATACTATAATAACTATCTACCTGAAAAATTTATCTTCAGAAATTTAATTGGATTGGTTTATATATGAGAGACGTGAACACTTCATTTTGTCAAAAATACTACAAACAAATTTGCTACAAACTCTCACAAAATCGACTAAATTAAAATACATACATATATGACTAATTAATATTTCCTAACACTGATAAAACTTTTTATGGCCTTCCATTTTCTTCCATCATCACCATGTGTCATACTTCTTCCACGACCTTTTTTTAGAATTGAAATTTTTTACTCAAACTTTAAATGTGTTTAAGCTTAAGGAGACTTTCACTAGGTGAAGCAATGCATGTCTTCCACTAGCTGAGTTCTTATGCCGAATTGAGACTTGAAAAATATAATTAAATTACTAATTTTTGTTAGGTTAATTTTAAATACATCATACAATTTTATGGTATTAAGATAAGGATATAAAATAGTGTAATCAACATATTATAAATGGTCAAATTGAAATTGTTAAAAATTCATGTACACCTAGATTTTGGTAAAAATAAATTTAAAAAACAGTAGTTTTCATCTAAAAATAAATAATAACAAGAACCTGGTGAAAGGACATGTTGGCTGAGGGTTTGAGATACCAATCAAGTTTTAATTTTATCCATCATTAATATTTATATCCTAATTGTATATATATTACTAAGCAGAAATGGTTTAAATAGAATCAAATACATATAATAGCCCTGATTTTGGTAAAAATAAATTTAAAAAACAGTAATTTTAATCTAAATAATAAATAATAATAAGAACCTGGTTAAAGGACATGTTGGTTTGAGGGTTTGAGATACCAATCAAGATTGAAGTATGAATTTTAATTTTACCCATCATTAATATTTATATCCCAATTGTATATATATTACTAAGCCGAAATTGTTTAAATAGAGTCAAATACATATATAATTTATGGTTTTTTGGGGCCCATAGTAATGGCTCATTGTATCGCTTGTAAGAAGCTTAAAGTTTCCAAGATAAACCATTTTCACCTCTTGTCTATTGAATTTAAAATTTTAAAGCTTCTTTCCACTTTGCCTCTTGCAAATTTTAAAAACTTAGAATATTTCAACTCTTTTCATTTTATTTTTCCTATAACATTTAAAAACATCTATTTTATTTTCTTTCAAACATAAAAAAAACATCTTCTCCATCAATACTGCTTTTAATATCAATCTTTTGAATGGCTTCTTGTAAGTACTTATCAACAACACTTTAAAAATAATAAAAATAATATGTTCAACATTGCATCAATACTGCTTTTAATATGATTCTTTTGAATTGCTTCTTGTAAATGCTTATTACAACCCTTTAAAAGTAATATGTTTAACATTGTTATATACACACGATAAATACAAAGATAATTTTTTTTTTCTTTTACCTTATCAACAACAACCTTATGATAATCTAGATTAAATTTTATTCATACAACGGTGTTGTTTACACGGTAAAGAATAAGAGTGACACTCTCTACAAAGAAAAGAATAATGTTGATTATGACTTTATCTCGACCCGACAACCCCAAAAAAATTGGGAATATAAATCTTTTTATGAAAATATGTGGTCACTCCTACTTTTTCTCACACATACTTCATCTCTTTTTTTTGGTGTGTTCCTCTCGTACTTTATCTCATATATTGTTGTATGGAGGCGTCCTCTCATACTTTATCTCATAGAATTTTGTATGGAGGGAGGTGCATTTGTTGTTGTTTTGTAATTTTTATCATAGACATTGTTTTATTTTTTTGGTCTGTAAACTATGACTAAACTATGTAAACTGTGACTGGTATCGAATACTTGGTCTTTTAGCCAACTTTATTTTTAAATTTATGTTTATATTTTATATTAAGAAAATAAGAAAAATATACTGCAAAGATTTTATTATATTGGTAAAATTTTTTATTTGAGATTTAGGGTGGATTAAGATTTATGTTATTTCATAAGTATAACAATAAGATAAGTGTACTGTTAAGATTGGTTCTATGGAAGTGGTTCAAAATTCAAAATAAACAATTATAAAAAAATGAATATAAAAAATAAGTTGTAACTAGTCTATGAATGGATAATGCGTAGCAATGCATAGATAACTGGTGGCTGAATGGATAAGTAACAGTGCATGGCACATAACTACAAGAACCTGGGATAAAAAGAATAACAGATCTTTGATAAATGGATAACATGAAGAATGTTGGTGATAACATGTAACTTGGCACCAATAACTCACAGTTAAACCCGTTTAACAAAAAAATATGACTAATAAATAAATATTTTTAAACATCTTCTATTCCATAACTATCTTTCAACAATTTGATCATAATTAATCATATCAATGATCCAACCATAAACTATATAAATATGCTAATTTTATAATTTATCTATAATCAAGCAGCACCAACTGAAATCTATAAGTTGCCAACATAGTTTGTATTAGTCATGGACTCCAAAAGTGGCGAGAACGAAGGGAGTTTTGGCATGCCTGTGCAGGCGTCCAGTGGACGTTCTTGGTGCCGTTATTGATAATGTACCTTTTCCAATCGGAGAGAGTGTTTCGCAAATCGTGAAGCTTCGTCTCCAGTCCTATGCAACAGTTCGCGTGCACGGTACAGACCTGCTCCAAATCCGGGCTCTTCTGGCAGTACCCTCTGAAGTATTCCGTATCCAGGAAGATCACTTCCAGGCATCTGCGCCGGAACTCTTGGAATTTGATTAGGTTTAATACATCTTGTTCGTTTTTATCAGGATATGTTGATTTCGACTGATACCAGAACTTGAAGAAGCTGATTGTCCGTTGGTTGGAGCGAGCGTAAATGAAGCCGCAGTTGGGGAGGTTCTGCAGATCGTGTGTGTGACCTTTGTATTTGTCTGAAGCGAAATGAATGTCTGCGCTTGGGGAGAACCTCATGAAGAGATCCCGGAACCACAATATATCAGTATCCTGAAACCCCAACGCATGATTACAATGAAGATCGTGAAAGAAAGTTGAAAGTTTCCATAAACCAAATTCATCACAGAATGGAATATTAGGGTTGAAATAGGTTTGTTATTACAACTTACAAGCTAAAGACAAAACGAAACTAAAGCTTCGGGACATGAGGAAATAATTTGCAATCTTTGCAATAATGAAAATTGGAAGAGACAGATTTTATAATGAATATGTTAAATATTTGTTACACAGTGGGTTAGGTTAAGTGTTAGACGAGATAATTTGCAGTATTTGCCCCAATGAAAATTGAAAGAGAGTAATTTTTATAATGAATATTTTAAATATCTGGCAACAGCCCCGTGTGGTTAAGTGTTAGTGAATTGTAATATCCGTGAGTTAAGAGGGCCCGAATATGCTTAAAGTTATTTTACATGGAGGAGAAAGGATAGATAACCACAAAGCTATTTTAGGAGGGGAAGCACGGGTTGATAACCAACAGCTAAAAGGCTCTTTAACAGGCAGGGAAAGGGTGGGGTAGCTGACTAAAAGAAATTGCAGTTTAAGCAGGAAAGGAAGAGGAATAGCCAACTAAAAAAACAGGTCTTTCACAGGAGAAGTAAGGGTACAGTTAAAAGGGCTTTTTAGGAGAAAGAATAGGTAACACGTACACTTAATCGCTTAATTGTGTGGAGATAGCTAACTGTTATACAAAGACTATACTAAAGTAATTAAATATAAAATTAATTAATATAAATAAAAAAACAAATTGAATTATATATATATATATATATATATATAACCAAAAACAGATATCTTTTTAACTAAAACTTATTTAAATCTAAATCTCAATCCAGATGCAACCAAAAAATGATATCTTTTTAACTAAAACTTATTTAAATCTAAATCTCAATCTATATGCATTTAAGTATAACAAGATATGAGCATTTAAGTACAACAAAATACTAGGACCATGAAATGATACCTGGTTGTACACTTGTTACACTCAGGGTTAAACACCTATCTACTTAACTAGCACATAGGCACAACCAACCACTTAGTTTTATAAGATAGCTGGTTGTTAAACAAATATGACCACCAAACATAATTAATTTAATTATCTTTGTAAATATTATAATTTTAATAAATATATAAATTTATATCTTAAATTAATATTTTTTTATTTTCAAACAAAATTAAATTTTGTGGAATATAAAATATTTGTCTAAACCCAATTTATTCTTAAAATCAAATATAACCTTACAAATATTTTTAACTCTACAAAAATGAGCTAAAACTTGAGTCTGTAAATTCAATTTGTGGAATGTAAAATATTTGTCTAAACCCAATTTATTCTTAACAACAAATATAACCTTACAAATGTTTTTAACTCTACAAGAATGAGCTAAAACTTGTGCCTATAAATTCAATAAAGTGCAATTGATGTTGCAATTTAAGGCATTATATTTTATATCTCTAACTATTTTTTAATATCACATCTTCAAAACTCTTGAATGTAATGAGATTAAACAAATCCCAACTAATTTACATAAACTAAATTCTAAACTCTAAACCATTTGCAATAATTAGAATGTAAAAAAATTGAACAAATTCTAACTAATTTACATGTAGAACTCTAAATTCTAAACCATTTAGAACAAAACTCTAAACCATTTATAACAAGTACACAGTACATCTAACAGTAAAGTTGCTACTAAATGTTAACCCATCAACACAAAGGTTTTAAGGTTTTATTTAAGATCAGCGTAGATTCATTTTAAATTCAAGGAATCAATTTTTTTCAGATTATGGTCTAAAACCCTAACTGGGAATCATTAATGGTGAAGCGACTGGTTACCTTTGACATTGAATGCGAATGTAGCGCATTTTAAAATGGTAAAAAGCTAGAAACTAGGTCAGACTAGTTGTGGCTGAAGCTTTAGCGAATCAAGGAAGGAATAATTCGCATTTCACTTAACGATGCAATGAACTCCATTATAAGTTGAATACATTGTGTCGGAATGATGCATCTGTGTGTGGGAGGCATGTGTCTTTGTTGATGTATTACAGTTTTACACTATTTATTTATAAAGCACACTGTTATAGTTTAGTAACAATAAAATCTATCCAATCTTTGAGATGTAGAACAGTTGGTGGCGGTGTGCCTTCTAAGTTGAAAGGTCTCTGGTTCTAATCTAATGGGATACAAAAAAATCCAACCATGTTAAAGGTTTATTCCAAGAAAAAAATCCTAACATTCTATCCTTAAAGCACTAAAAAAAATATCTATCCTTTAGAAGGCTAAGAAAATATCTATCCCTTAGAAAGCTTAAAAAATATCCGATTGAATTAAAATTATACAACCAAATCCCCCCCAAAAAAATCTTAATATTCCATCCTTTACAACACTAAGAAACTTTATTTATTAAAAAAACAACCAAAAAAAATCCTAATATTCCATTTTTTATAACACTATGAAACTTTATTTTATGCGAGTACCAGCCTGCCCTCAGTTGCCGATTCCCTACCCAAAAAACAAGCAAAAAAATATAATACAACGCTAAGAAACTTTATATAATACTTACTGAGAAAATGAAAAAATATCTTTGTTTAATGAAAGAGAATCAAAATAATTATAATAATACTTACAGAGAAAATGAAGTTGTAGCCGATCTCCAACACTTGGCCGAAGAAACGCACCCTTCTCCACATCATGTTCAAGTAATCTTGACTCATAAGGGTCATCACAGGTGAAAAATCGATCCCCTCTGTCTTCATCAGATAACAATGCTTATGAATCTGCCTGCACCGGCGGAATGCCTTGTTATCCACGGCAACGATGACAAGATTCTTCAGCAACTCTTCAGTTCCGTTACCCACTCTGAAACTCTGCAAGAACAGATCGAGCATGCTATTATTCTGTGCCCATGCCGCGTTAACCGAGGTGATTATAACCGTTCTGTTCGGGTTCGCAGCCTTCGACAGTATCAATTCAAGCTCCACCTTCTCACCGGATATTGCAGTTCTAATATTATTCTGCACAATTATACAGACAAACCCCCTTATATCAGTAGCGTGACCTTATAAAGACCATTCCCTACAGGGACCTATCTACTATAAAAATTAGAAAGATCACGGACTTACATAAAAATCTGTCTTTCTGGTGCAAGACCCTGGGAATTTAAAAGGGTCTCCAAATTTGTCCGAAATGGAGCTTAAATCAACAGGAATAACGAAGAGCTTCTGAGCCTTGTTCAATACCGCTAAGAAGATTAATCCCATCAAGGTTACACAGAGCAATACCACGTTCAGATTCCTCCTCTTCCTGTGATTGATCGCCATTGAAATACTCCTTAATTTCTTTAGTTCCAGCCTTATTTCATAAACCCTGAATAAACTTATATATATATATATATATAGCTGCCAGATGATGTTCAATATTCCCCGCTGTTTTGGGTAATGTCAGTTATATACTGCTTCTTCTTCTGCTTCAAATTCTCAGACGACTACCCGGATTTGTGGTTGTTGCTTCAGAATGGGTGGTGCATGATGCGGTTAACAACTTACGGTATAAGGGGAAGAGAATTACATATAAAATAGTTTTACACCAATATACATCCATCTCAAACTCAGAAGACAATTACATATAAACTTGTGTTACACTATACTGCATCCATCTCAAACTTAGGTCAATTAAACGGATGGCCAACACGTGAATGGCGACCGACAAGGAAGAGTTGAGGCGATCTATGAATAGTTGGTTCAGACTTAAAATCTTTATCAGCTCTGATTTACCGTTAATATTTTTGCAGAAACCCTCCATGTCTTCTATTACCTCCCAGCTGTGATTCGGGATTGGTGAAAGAGCGGTGGCCTTATCTCAATCATTCCTGGAGACAACATCATATAATTAAATATAGTAGTATGAAGAAATTAGACAATTTTGATTTGATGGTCATTTTTGTTGGAATCTTGTATTTTTGGTAATTAGAATTTAATTTTATTTGATTTTGTTGATAGAAATGGATTCAGCATTCTAAAATTTAACAATTATAATCTGGATTGAAAAAAAATAGTTATTATAAGTTAGATTGAAAAAAAAAACATAGTTATTATAACCTAGATTAAAAATAAAATAGTTAGATGGATAGTTTGGTTGGAAAACAATGAATCTCAAACAGAGTGAGATGTACGCAAAGGTTACTGTACCGTGTATCACTTTTGGCTTTTGGGAACTTTGTCAGACGTATAAATCGATTGAAAATTTACATGCTGAAAGTAACATCATTTTGTGGTTGCTCAGTTCTGCTGAATCGGGCCAGCGAATACGGGAATTCTGTAGAGTGCAGCCACGCATCCCTTATAAAAATCCAACAATCTTGTAGAATCACTTTCATCAAAATGCTATACTCCGTAGCATTAAGCTGCCAATCGTCTGTGTAATTCTTTAATGGTAGTTATTTCAAAGCATAACCAGGTTCTACACTGGTTCATCGTGCTAGCCATCTTATGCTTTTTCCCAGCCTTTTTAATAGTGCAGATTTGATATATTTTTGCTCTTACACTTTGTGTTTGATAGATAGTATATTTATATCTCAAAAATATCTATTTTTTTATGAACAAATTCTTTTTTTAAATAGAAATGTAGAAATGTAAAGAAAATATATAGTACAATATTTATAATTTTAATTTATATAAAATTTATATTTATTAACTTTTTATAAAAAATTAATATCAACTTTAAAATAAGAACAGAATGAGTTATATCTCTTTATTAAACTGTAGAATAAACCTCTTAAACACAATTAGAAAAACACTATTGAAACTTTCTATGGCTTTCCAATTTTTTCCATACCGTTTTTTACAAATTGAAACTTTTAAGTCGAACTTTAAATGTGTTTATGCGTCATGAGAGGATTGTATGTGTTCCACTGGTTGAAAAATATAATTAAATTATTATTATTATTTTTATTAATTTTAAATCCATTATAAAATTGAATTAAGATAAAGATATTACAATATTGTATGTGTTCCATTGGTGGTTGAAAAATATAATTAAATTATTATTATTATTTTTATTAATTTTAAATCCATTATAAAATCGAATTAAGATAAAGATATAAATATTGTAATATAAATAGACAAATCGAAATTATTGAAGGATACAAGTTTATATTTTAAAGTTTGAAATTAATGTTTTATCAAAAAAATTTCAAGTAAGTTTCACTCAAATGTATTTTTGTTGGTTTGTTCGAAGACACAAAAGCATACAAGTTGTATAATCCTGTCACAAGGAAAGTAATCACCATTCGCGATGTTCAATTTTTCAAGAATGAATCATGGGATGGAACCATCAAGAATAATGCCAAGATTGTGTCGAATGTCAAACATGATGACATGGTGGAGGAAATGGTTCAAACATCACATCGTAAATCAAAATGTGGCAGCACCGCCGACTCCCATGACACCGCGGCATGGTTCAACACAAGGAACATCGACACAAGTCATAGCTCAAGCTACACTGACAAGCACACTAAGAGGACATCATACTCCATCAAGCAGTTCGTCGAGGTTGACATCAATAGACCCAGTTAAGACAAGAAGTCTACGTGAAATATATGAAGTTGGTACACCAAATTCATTCTCTCTCTTTGCATTATTTTCTCGAATAGAAGATCCACTAACATTTGAAGAAGTTATCGAAGAAGACGTATGGGCACAAGCCATGGATGAAGAAATATAATGCATTGAGAAGACTCAAACATGGGAGTTGGGAGATGTACCAAAAGATAAGGATGTAATTAGTGTCAAATGGATTTACAAAACCAATCAAGATGTTGATGGGAATGTGCATAAGCACAAGGCAAGAATGGTGGCAAGAGGGTTCACACAGCATCCCGACGTACACTTCAATGAGACTTTCGCACCAATCGACACATTGATACAATCATAACAGTTTTGGCCATTGCTACACAAAACAAATGGCATGTTTATCAAATGGATGTTAAATTGGCATTGTTGAATGGCTATTTAGAGGAGGAAGTATATGTGTAATAGCCACAAGGCTATGAAATTCCAAGTCAATAGAATAAAGTGTACATGCTGAAAAAGGCACTCTATGGTTTGAAGCAAGCTCCTAGAGCTTGGTATAGTCGCATTGCTTCCTATCTCACCCGGAATGGATTCACAAAAGTGAAAGTGAACCGACGTTGTACACCAAAGTTAATGAGCAAGGTAACATGTCAATTGTCTTCCTGTATGTAGATGATTTAATATTTATTGGTGATTTTGGCATAAATGATTTTTGAACGATCATGGAAAACGAATTTGAAATGACTAATTTGGGGCTTATGAAATTTTTTCTCGACATTGAAGTCCAACACTTTGAAAGAGGTATATTTATATCACAATAAAAGTATACAAGTGCAGTTTTAAAAAGATTCAATATGTCTAATTGCAAGATAACCCCAACACCAGTAATAATAGGTTTAAAATTGAGCAAGGATCTTGATGAATCAAATGTAGATCCTACGCTGTTTAAAAGGCTGGTTGGAACCTTATGTATTTAATTGTGACAAGTCAAGACATCATGTATGGAGTAAGTCTAATCTCAAGATTCATGGAGTCACCAAAATACTCTCATTGGCAGGTAGGTAAAAGAATTATGAGGTATGTAAGTGGCACAAAGGACCTTGGAATAATGTATTCAAACTCAAAAAAAATTAAACTCATTGGATACACTAACAGTGACAATGGAGGCAACACAGATGATCAAAAAGGCACATGTCTGGGTACACATTTAATTTTGGTACAAGTGTTTTGTTGTGGGCTTCGAAGAAATAACCCATTGTAACTCTGTCTTCGGCAGAAGTAGAGTATGTTGCAGCCACAGACGTTGCATGTCAAGTCGTGTCGATGCAGAGAATTTTAAAAGACCTCTCATAGAACCAACAAGAACCAAAAACCATTTTCTGTGACAGCACTTCATCCATTGTATTGTCAAAGAATCATGTGTTTCACAAGAGAACCAAGCACATCAAAACAATGTATTACACCAAAAGAATTGTTAATTATTTATTATTTGGAATATTTTTTTGATATTTTTACAATAAAGTCAAAATTAATGTAATGGATTATTATTATTATTGAATAATTAAAGTACCGAGAGGAAATAGAATTGAAGTAGCTATTGAAAGAGTGTTTGCTGACCCATAAGGGGAAATGACAAATGACAAAAGCTGCTGAGTAAGAACTCAAGTGATGGAGGAAGAATCTTCCCCAAAATCGGGTCAAGGATCCTTGTGGAGTCCTAAAGAGCAGCAGGCTCATAAATGACCAAGTCCTAGGAAAAATACTATAAAATAGTATGTCCATCAAATAAGCAGGAGGTTGGCAGTGGATGGGAAAATGATCTCTTGATGCAAAGAGATGGCACATTGATCATATTTTTTCCTTCTGGTTCAGCAAACAGACTCAGGGGTTCTAGAGAAAGTAATAATTGGCTGTTCTAGGAGTTGGTTGGGAGGAACGAAAGCTTCAGTTTTGTTTTCCCGACAGTGGTGACACGTTCCTTACTAAATTTCTTAACTTTTTAGTACTAATAATTATAGTTTGAACGTAGATTCGAATTCGAAATGCATTTTAAACTGGGAATTAAATGATGTGTCTATTCCTAATATTTTTATCTCTTTCAATATTATGTTCTTAGTATAAGATGTTATTTATTTATAAAATGTAGAATCACATATCTCCTTTATAGGTAGAAATCGCAATGGTGAATTAATATTTTCTAGATTGCTTCCTACGTTAAACTACATTTCTATAAATCAAACTCTTATAAGTGTTATAAAACAAACTTATCTTAATAATATCATAGTGGTTGTAAATCCCTATCTCTCCATAGAAACCATGAATCAAAGCGACTAGGAAACCAACTTAACCACGAACCATATCAAGAGTCTTACCTTATGATTGATAGATGATCCACATGTACAATCCTCAATCCAAGTCGTGTCGGTGTTCACATGCACAAAACCTAGTGGCGTGATTATAGCTTTAATGACAAAAAATAATATATGTATTCTACTTATTTAACAGAGTTTGAGGAAATCCCTCACCTTTGGAGAGAGAAGGAGGAGGCCTTAGAGGAGGTGACCCTGTCGTCGGTACGCAAAGTTTATGGTACCATGTATCACTTTAATGGGTGCTTTCCATCTTGTTTATGGTTTCTCCACCCATTTTAATAGTGCAGATCTGATATATTTTTGCTCAATTATGTTGCAAGCTTGCATACAACTAAAAAAAATCAAGTAGAATTCATATATTCCCCTAAAATACATAAACAAACATGGTAAATCCCTTGCCTCTATCCAAAATATCGAAGTTGCTCTTCCAAGAACATCAATAAACACCTTATAGTTTTGATGAAACTTCCCAATCCAAGTGTTGAAATAAGGTATAGAAGCTTCACATGCTTTTAACAAATATTTCGTCTTGAACGAAGGGTACTTTTTGGCTAAGGTCAAGACAACAAAGTTCAACAATAGACTCTATGAACATGAAGATACATAGGTAGGTTGATGTATTTCATTAAACATGACAATCACATACTATCATACATGATATAATCCAGTGGAACCCTTGCAACCATAAAATCCATAAAGATCTGCTAAATAGACTTTGGAGTCCAAAAAACATCACACTACAACAAATAATTACATATCTAAAAAAATCCTCGCCTATACTGGGATTTTATTCATCAACAACACATTATGCCACCTATTCTAGGGTCTAGTTGTTGCCTCTACCCACAATCTGGGAGCTAGTCTTGCAAAGGCAATAGTTAGCACCTCACAATTTCGACGAAACTTCATAATCCAAGCGTTAAAATAAGTTAGAGGAGCTTCGCAATCAACATATGCACTCAAGACACTTTATGTAAACATGCATACTTAAAAATTGGAATTAATACTTGAATTTAGGACATAAATATGAAATGAAAAAATGTTAAATGCTTATTCTTTACTGTAAAATTCAAGATCAATTTTTAAATTTACACGATAGATTTAGTTTATATGTTGTTATTTGTCGTACATTAGTTATACAGTTTTCAGTGCTTAGATATGTCATTTTATCATGTGTTTATATTTTTAATGATATTTTATTTGTATTTATGATTGCAGTAGCTATTATGGATAACAATGAGTGAGTGACCATTGTTTTGCCAGATTCTCTCCAAACTTCAAGCTCCAAACAGTAGTGTAGTTCTCCAAGGTCTTTCATTTCAAACTCTTGTGACGGAATCCGACAGAGAAAAGAGAAAAATCGTGGAAATATGCAAATTGAACGTATAAATTGCAATTAAAATAGAACGTATATAATTAAATCCATGGTTGAATATCCCATAAAGATCATTAATAATAATGAATCATAAATGCCATTAATGAAAATGAATCTTTACTATAAACAATGACAATGAATATCGTTCATGATAATGAATCTCTTTGATGTCAAGGAAAGGAAAATAAGATTGTTAATGAATCTCTGATGCCAAATGGTTTTCATTGAGGAAAGAAAAATGAGATCGTTAACTAGGTAAGGAATTTGATGAGTCTTTATGTTTGAAAAGACTTTTAATATTTTTAGTTTTTAATATTTGAATAATTTTTTAAGATATATTTTTAATTTTGGCTTTAGTGTTTTTATATTATATTTATATACATCATTAATTAAAATATATATTATTAATGTTATTTTTTTTCTGAAGCATTTAATGAGCTTCATGTTAGAAAAAGCTTTTGATGAGGGACTTTGAGTTAGAATTCAAGAGAAATCATCACATTTCTAATAAAATGGTTTAAACTATCAAATTTGATAGATGAAAGACCATATTTTTAATAAAATGGTTTAAACCATCAAATTTGATAAATGAAAGACAAATTATTAATGGAAAGACATGTTGATATTAAAAATTAATTATATTTAGTAAAAATGACAAGTGCTTAATTATATTTAATGAAAATGACAAATGTTATGATGTGAGAAAGATTCTATCCAAAGATTATGAGCCTACTTGGTCCAATCCATTTTAGTGAAAGTATATCCATTTTAGTGAAAGTATTATCATAATGTCCAAGTTTCACTTCTATTGGACTATTTTATATCAGGGAAGTTTGTCTTCTTATGAAAGGTGGAATCTCTACTTAGATCTTCCTTCACGCATTTAACCTTCAAGCCACCAACTTTGCAAGTGGATTATGGTTACATAAACATACACCTAATACATAAACCATTTAACATATAAATAATACAAAGATCCTTCTTCACCCATTCAACCTTCAAGCCACCAACTTGGCAAGTGGATTATGGTTACATAAACATACAACTAATACGTCAAGCCATTTAACATATAAATAATACAAGCTTAAATCCAAATGTCTACAAGCTTAAATCCAAATGTCAACCCTAAAGGCCATGCCCAATGCCATCGTAGTAATTGTATCTCACTTCACCATGGGTGTATTTCCAATGTTAGGGGAATCCCTAATACCACTTTCCAACCTATTATTTAATCTCTTTGGAGGTTGGTTGAGGTGTTTACTTTATAAATTGTTGTTGCTTATCCTTATATTGAGCTATGGGTTTAGTTTTTCTTATCCTTATATTCAACATTATTCCAATGATTTTATTATTAGGGGAGATGTTAAGTTTAATGAAATTATATCATCTTGTGAGCTTAATTATATGTTTGTGTCATACTTTAGCTTATAAGACAACTTTGGTGATTGTATTTTTCTATTTTGAGATTTTTTTAATTAGTGGTCTTATTATATTTTCTTATTTATATGAAAAAAGTGATAATGGAAATCTAACTCTCCACCTACTCACTTTCCTCAGCCACAACTTCCTAAATGGTAACAGAATGACTAATTGATGTTCTTGCTAATGATACTTCATATAAGAATTCTACAAGTTCATAGTTCCAACCATCCTCTTTTCTTTGGCTTAAGTTTCAGAGACTCGTGATCCAAACACATTTATAGAATATTATGGCCATCCAAATTGAGATACAACAATTAATGAAAAATGTCATTTCTTAATGAAGAACAATACATGGGATCATTTACCTCTTACAAAAGGTAAATGTAGAACAAGTATGAATCAAATTGAAGTGTTGAAAGACATAAGAATTGGTAAGTACAAAAGGATTTTCTTAAGTTGGGGGATTATATATAATGTTACTTTTTTATAGCAAAAATGAAGTCTATCCATTTTGTTCTAGCCCTTGCAACTTCATATAAAAGGAGGTCCATCAAATATATGTTAAATATAGGTCTTCTTGCATGGAGATTTGTAAGAAGAGGTTTACATGGAATAATATCCACTACAACAATTTACCCTTTTAGTGGTGTATTTCCTCCACCTCCAAAAGAAAATTTTGAGGGAAGTTTTGGTTTTAGAGGTGGTCTTGAAAAAAAAACCCCAAATGCATTGACACTATAAGTCTAGGATTTTAGGGGAAACTCTAAAAGATATCAAAGTTCCCCCTAAAAGTGAATTTTGGGAGCAGTTTTGAACCCCCCCTACTCGTAGATATCTATGGGGATAGTTTCAAATCACGCTTAATAGTATCTTTTACAAACCTATGGGGGTGGTATGAAAACTCCCCAAAGCCGCTAACGCTAATTTTTTTTTGGATTTTAGGAGAAATTTTGAATCCCCCCTTATAGATACATACATGTGAGGGAAGTTTTGAAACCTCCCCCGTAGATACCTACGGGGGTAGTTCTAATCTCCTTGCAACCTCCTCCAAATCCAGTGACACTAAAAAGTCTGGGCTCTTAGGGGTGGTTATGAAAAGGAAAAAAACTACCCCCAAATGTCTCTCTTACAAACCTATAAAGGTGGTTTTCAACCCCACAATCCTGAATTTTACAAATCTATGGGGGTGGTTTTCAACCCCAGTCATAGTCTCCTAGATGGGTATTTTGAAACCTCCATCATATTATTAAGAGGGTTATTTTGAAGCCCCATCATAGACTCTTACGAGGGAGATATTGAACCCCACTCATAGACTCTTATGGGGGTAGTCCTAAACCCCCCTCATAGTCTCCTACAAGGGAAGTTTTAGACCCCCCCTCATAGTCTCTTATAAGGGTGGTTTTGAACACCCGTCATAATATCTCACAAGGGCGGTTTTGATCTCCCCTCACAGACTCCTAGAAGGAAAGTTTGAAACCCCCCTCATAGACTCTTATAGGGGTTGTTTCAAAGCCCCCTCATAAACTCCTATAGGGAGGTTATAAACTCCCCTCATAAACAACTATGGGGGTAGTTATAAACCCCCTCACAGTGACTTACCCTGGAAGCTTTAAAACTCCATGGTAGTCATTCATATAAATCATCATATAAAAGTGTTTTATTAGAAATAACAATATTGCAATGTCAACATCAGGTGATGGAGGAATTGAACGACCATTTCTTGCCATTTATTTAGGTCTAGCCTTCCCAGTTATTTACAACATTTACACTCAATTGTTTTGTTTCAATAGTGTTTATTTTGCTATCACAATGATCTGTTTTCCCTTCTATAAAGAGGATCAATTTAATTGTAAAATTCTGAATTCCCAAGAGAAACGAGCTTCAAAAAACTTCCATCATAATCTGTAATCTGTATTTTTCCATGTACTATTATTTGATTATTTGGAATTAATAAATTAAACTCTGAATTTAAAAATAAAAAACAAAAAAATTATACAACCAGATTCCCATAATGATCAAGGATGCATGCATGATGGAGCGATCGATGCACAGTTGAAAGGAATAAAAGTGAGAAAGTGCCCGCCAGTCAAATTAGTAAGAAGCTAATCTATATATGTTTTCAGGTCATGATTCGGAATGACTAATAGATTCACTAATGATGGCAACCACTCGTGCGTTTGTTATTATCTATTTCCGAGGGTGGGATAAGCTGGTATGAGGTGGCATGATTGGATTTAAATACACGTTGTTATGACCTTTGTTATTATATTGTTTATGACGTTGCACAACGAGATTATACGAAGAAAAAAATTCTAACATTCTATCTTTACAACATTAAGAAAACATCTATCCTTTATAAAGCTAAGAAGATTATACAACTAAATTCCCATATTATTTCAAGAAAAAAATATTAAGATTTAATTACGTTGATACATGTATATATGTTAGAATTTTGGGGTGGACTACCATCTATGTTTTTTCATCTACCAACTAGAATGAAACAATGTTTTTCAAGTTTACTGACCAAATTGGTTTTATGGGCATCTTCCAAGATTAAACAAGAATGAGACAAGTGTATTCTCGAGATTGATTCTATGGCCATGGTTCAAAATTGATAATTAATAATTTCAAAAAAATTTAAAAAAAATAGATTAATTAAAATGTGATAAGTAACTTAGTGATAGTTGTAAAAATTAAAATTAATCTTCAACTATTCGATTATTAGATACAACTACTAACTACTAGCTTAACTCAATCTATTATTAGATACAACTATTAACTTAAATCTAACTTTAGAACCATTAGCTTAACTTCAATTCTAATCAGAGTTATAAGAGATAGCTATTAGCTTAACTATTAGATACAACTATTAACTTAACTCCAATGTTTCTACAACTATTAGCTTAACTTCAACTCTGATCACTTAAGGCTTAGTCCAAATGCATTTAAGAGTCTAGACCATTCCTAATAATAGTTCGAACTCGTAATAACTTGTAATAAACTCCTCCACAATAAATTAGTTAATGTGGAGCTCATGTAACAATTGAACTACATCACGTAGTTGGGAATGAGTTAATATACATAAGGCTTAGTCTAAATCCATTAGGAGGTTAAGAGACTAGGAGTTGTTATATTTACTACAATAGCTTTATTTTAACGTTTAAAATAACTTATTGGATAAAACTATTAGCTTAATTCCAATTATCATAAAACTATGTCCTTAATTTAAGAGACTAGGAGTTGTTATATTTACTACAATAGCTTTATTTTAATGTTTAAAATAACTTATTGGCTAAAACTATTAGCTTAATTCTAATTATCATAAAACTATGTGCTTAATTTTAACTATGAGCTTAACAACCATAAATTAAGTGGCTATTATATTAGGTTAACTATTAGATACAAGTAATTGATAGATTATTTAGAAAATAAAACATATCAATGTGTCAAATATATACTATTGTTGTTGCTAGTCTAAAATATTGTATCCTTTCGAACACAGAGAAGCTTTATTTAGTGAATATTTATTGAAAAAGAAAATTATATAATACTTAAAATGAAAAAATATATTTGTTTAATGAAAGAGACTCAAAATAATTATTATAATACTTACAGAGAAAATGAAGTTGTAGTCGATCTCCAACACTTGGCTGAAGAAGCGCATCCTTCTCCACATCATGTTCAAGTAATCTTGACTCATTAGGGGCATCGCAGGTGAAAAATCGATCTCCTTTGTCTTCATCATCAGATAACAATGCTTGTGAAACCGCCTGCACCGGCGGAATCCCTTGTTATCCACGACAACAATTACTAGATTCTTCAGTAAGTCTTCAGTTTCGTTACCCACTTGGAAACTCTGCAAGAACAGATCGACCATGCTATGAATCTGTCCCCATGCTGCGTTAACCGACGTGATTATAGCCGTTATGTTTTGGTTCGCAGCCTTCGACAGTATCAATTCAAGTTCCACCTTGTCATGGGATATTGCAGTTCTGTTATTATTCTGCAAAATTATAGAGACAAACCCTTATATCGGTAGCGTGAACTTATAAAGACCATACCCTACAGGGACCTATCTACTATAAAAATTAGAAAGATTACGCACTTACATGAAAATCTGTCTTTCTGGTGCACGATCCTGAGAATTTAAAAGGGTCTCCAAATTTGTCTAAAATGGAGCTTAAATCAACGGGAATAATGAACAGCTTCTGGGCCTTGTTCAAATTTGTCTAAAATGGAGCTTAAATCAACAAGAATAATGAACAGCTTGTGGGCCTTGTAAATTCCTCCTTTCCATGTGATTGACCGCCATTGAAATACTCCTTAATTTTTTTCTTTCGAGTCTTATTTGATAAACCCTGAATAAAAATATATAACTTGAGAAAGAATAGAATGAAGCCGAAGTGTTGGAATATAATCCGTCGGGATTATACTTTATTGTAAATATTAGGAATATGAAGAGACTCTTGGATGTGTGATTCCAAGAGTCATCGTAGATGTATAAATAAAGGCATTCTATGGAGAAATAATAAGAATTCGGGAGTTATTGCACCTGACAGTGGTATCAGAGCGATTCATAACTCCTGCATGTACAGTTTGCATTATGCTGCTATCTGCACCCTGGGCTTTCCTCAGTCTGCAGATTGCATGCATTGGTGCATGCGCTGGCTGCTCTAACATTCATGAGTGATGCGGTAGTATTACTCTGATTAAAATGCTTTCTCTACTCCGCTCAGCCCCATCCATCCTCTGCGTGATGTGATAATCCCTGTGATAGTCCCGTTCTCTGCCTTGATCCCGTTCTCTGCTACGGCGTTGGTGACTGCCTTGAAATAAGCATTGCTTTCATTATTCCATTTCACAACAGATAATCCACTCTGCTACCCGCGTATCCACACGCCTATCATAGTCCATGAACCCTACTATTTGGTTGGTTTAAAGTTGAGGCTCTTTATTTCTTGAGTTGTGCGAACTGAATGATTGTATATGCTGCCAAGATAATGAATATAGAGCTGAGATTGCATTTGATAACTGAGATTTATTTTGAGAGATGCGAATTCCATGTGTGTGTGAGCCCAGGTGTTCCATATAAATCTGAATGAGAGCCATTTGTGAAGACCAAGAGAATGAGGTGAAGATTCACGCCCTCATTCAGCTGCGTGGAGAGTGTCTACTTCCTGAAAATGTTGCGACTGGAGCTGCATTTTGAGTCCACTCATAGGCCTGAAGCTGTGATCACATACTATGTGAGAAGATTGTTGCGACCTCATAAGCTGTGACATCCACATTGTTGGTACTGATTGCGTTGAAGATTGAATTGTTGGAGCTAAGAGTTGAGGTTCGACCTCCTCCCACATAGATAAGAAGGCTTCGTTCTAATCTCTTGAAGAAAGCCTGCTTTTCTTTGACCTGCGACCTGCTCCTTTGCGTTGGTGAGAGATTTTTTTCTACTAGTTTGAAAGCCATTGAAAGCATATTTAAAATTGGTATTGTAGGCTTGAGAGGATTAAGTTTGTATTTCAAAGTTTGTATGACAATAGCAGAGACATTGACATTGTTGTAAAGCTTGAGGAAGGTGGCAGAGACTTAGACCTGCACCTTTACTCTTTCTTCTTTTTCTCCTATTGTTTTAGATGCAAGATTCAATCACAGAAGATGCAATCTATAGCATCTGTAGTTGGTGCCACTCTCACTGGAAAAGACACTTATCCAGAATGGTGGAGGAAGATCAAATCTGCCTTCATCTACAATGACCTTTGGGACGGTATTTGCGAAGGCACCATAATAGAGACAGAAGCTGGAGGCCCCATAACCAGAGACCCAAGACCTCCAGAATCCGAGAAAGAGAAGGCCATTTGGAAAACAAAAGACAAGAAAGCTTTAGCGGTAATTACTGCCATAGTCAGTGAAGAGGTGAGCCAGCACATATTGCCTGCAAAGTCATGTTTTGAAGCACTAAAAACATTAAAAGATCTGTATGATTCACACTCTGAAATGGAAGTTATTCAACTAATGCTAAAACTATTCAGTTTAGAAGTAAAAGACAATGATCCCATGTTAGTTGCCTCTGAAATCAGAGCTATCATGCACAAGATTCAAGACATTGGTATGAAACCAGATCTTCCCCTTGCAACATTTGTAAAATCTTTGTATCCTTCTCACTCCAACTATCTTGAGTCATTGCAAGCAAGTGACAAGTTCAAATCACTGACATTTGACACCCTGGTAGAGAAGATAGCTGACAGAGAGAAAGCTTTTGGTAAGAAGACAACCGAGCATTCTAGAGAATCACTTTGCTTTCCTCAAAAAGCAAAGAACCACACCAAAGACCAATCCAAAGATCATCCCAAAGGAGAAAGCAGCAAGAGAGGCAAAGGAAGAAGAAACTTCAGAGGTAGAGGAGGCAGAAACAACTCCAGCAAAAGATCAGATTTGAAGTGCAAGCGTTGTGGAAAGATTGGACACACATCAGATCAGTGTTGGGCTTCGTGGGACTCCATCAAAGATAGACATAACCAGAAAGATGACAATAAGAACCAAGATGCTAGTAAATCTTCAGATTCTGCTCATTGTATTGTTGCACATTGTAATCTTGGTATTAATGAAATGACTTCAC
>LPNX010115403.1:202138-232138 GCA_001517045.1 Pseudotsuga menziesii
TCCGATAGATTCAACAACAAAAGAAGAATATGTGGCTGCAACTGAAGCAACGAAAGAAATAGTATGGCTCAGGAAGATACTTGAAGATTTGCAAGAAAAACAAGAGAAATCCACTCCATTATTGATCGACAATACTTCTGCAATCAAGCTGGCTAAGAATCCTAGATTCCATGATCGAACCAAACAAATCAACACAAAGTATCATTTGATTCGACATCATGTAGAGGCCAAGATAGTCCATCTTCGACATTGTTCCACAAATGATCAAGTTGTAGACATCTTCACCAAAGCGCTTGGACGAGAAAAGTTTGAAAGATTCAGAAACATGCTCGGACTTACTAACACCCCTTTGGATTAAGGGGGGGATTGTTGGAATATAATCCGTCGGGATAATACGTTATTGTAAATATTAGGAATATGAAGAGACTCTCGGATGTGTGATCCCAAGAGTCATCGTAGATGTATAAATAAAGGCATTCTATGGAGAAATAATAAGAATTCGAGAGTTATTCCACCTGACGCGAAGAAGCACAATGGGTAGATTAGATTCCTTCTCATTATTAAGAGCTATTTAAATAGGAAATACAAATGACAATAGTAGCTTGAACTAACTCACTAACTAACTATGAGTGAGATTACACTCTTCAACACACCCCCTTAATCTCAACAGGTAGTACATCATGAGCACTATCTATGCCTGAGTGCTCTCTCTGATATACAAATGCAGATGTTCCCAATGGTTTGGTGAACATGTCAGCTAATTGCTCCTTAGATCCACAAAACAGTAAAGAAATTTGTCCATCATTGATTAACTCACGAATGAAATGATAGCGAGTGTCAATGTGTTTGTTTTTTCTATGAACTACATTATATTTAGACAATTGTATTGCAGAGTTATTATCACAGAAAATAGAAGTGGGATCTTTTGCAGTGTGTCTCATATCCTTTAATAGTCTTCTTAGCCAAACTGCATGGCAAGTTGTTGTGGTGGCTGCTACATATTCTACTTCTGCAGAAGACATGCTCATAATGGGTTGTTTCTGAGATGCCCAAGAGATCAGATTTGTACCCAAATGGAAAGCATAACCAGATGTGCTTTTCCTATCATCAAGACTACCTACAAAATCACTATTAGTGTACCCTATGAGAGTACTGTCTGGTGTATGAGTGTACCAGAGGCCATATCCAAGTGTGCCTGCAACATATCTCAATATTCTTTTTCCAACGTTCCAATGAGATTCTTTAGGAGACTCCATAAATCTGGAAATAAGACTGACGACATACATCAAATCAGGTCTAGTTGCAGTCAAATACAATTAAACTGTCTACCATTTGTTTAGAAAGTGTATTGTTTACTGTTGGTTCATCATCATTCTTGGTTAACTTGGTGCCAAGAGATATAGGGGTTTTTGTTGGTTTACATTTATCCATTCTGAATCTCTACAAAATATCAGTAGCATACTTATGCTGGTAGATAAAAATACCTTTATCATTTTGAGTAACTTCTAGGCCAAGGAAGTACTTCATCAGTCCTAGATCAGTCATTTCAAATTCATTTTTCATGACTGTCTTGAAATATTCAAGCATCAAATTACTAGTGTAAATCATGTCATCAACATAAAGACATACCATCAATATTTTACCTTGCTCTGTTTTGAAATACATAGTGGGTTCATTGTTGCTTCTGCTGAAACCATTGTTGATGAGGTAGGAGTCAATCCTACTGCACCAAGATCGTGGAGCTTGTTTTAGACCATACAAGGCCTTTCTCAGCTTATACACTTAATTTTCATGACTCTTGACAATATAACCAAGTGGCTGGTCTACATAAACTTCTTCTTCAAGAATGCCATTAAGAAAGGAAGATTTCACATCCATTTGATACACAGGCAATTGATTTTGTGCTGCAATGGAACGTACAGCTCTGATGGTATCCATCCTTACTACATGAGCAAAGGTTTCATCATAATCTACACCATACTTCTGTGCATAACCTTTGGCAACCAACCTTGCCTTGTGCTTTTCAAGTTCTCCTTTTTTATTCAATTCGGTCTTATAGACCCATTTGACTCCAATACTGGTTTTGTTTGCAAGGATGTCAACAAGATCCCAAGTTTGATTTTTCTCTATTTCATCAATCTCTTCATTCATGGCTTTTACCCACTGTTCATCCTTCATTACTTCATTAAAAGATGTGGGATGACAGGAGAAGAGAGAAAACTGAAGTTGCTCGTCAAGAATTGGAGTCTGTTCATATAACTCTCTCAAGCTTTTGGTTTTCCGATTCTGTGGTGGACCGTCTACTTCTTCTTCTTGCTACTGTACTTCCAATCTTGGAAGTTTGATAGGTAGATCTGGCTGATGTGAGCATTCTTCATGTTGTATGTTTGAAGGATCACTCCAACATGTCTTCAATGAACTTTACATCTTTGCTCACCACAAGTTTCTTGGTGACAAGATCATATAGCTTGTATTCCTTGTGTTGTTCACTATAACCAGTGAAAATGCAGTACTCACTTTTATTGTCTAACTTTATTCTGAGTTCATCAAGTATATGTGTAAAAGCAATAGAACCAAAGATTCTAAGAAGTGAGACACTAGTCTCAGTGCCACCCCATGCTTCTTCAGGAATCTTGTCTTGGACAGGCACTGTGGGTGATCTGTTGAGAAAGTAGACTGAGCATCCAACAACTTCAGTGCAATACTCATTTGACAACTTCTTGTGTGACAACATGCTACGGGCCATGTTCATGATGGTCCGGTTCTTTCGTTTAGTAACTCCATTCTGCTGTGGAGTGTATCTGGTGGTGAATTGCCTCTAGATTCCATCCTGCTTACAAAGGTCTGAAAACTCATGTGAATCATATTCACCTCCACCATCTAACCTGAGCATTTTAATGGACTTTCTAGACTGCTTCTTAGTGAGAACCTTGAACTCTTTAAACTTGGAGAAGGTCTTTGATTTGTGCCTGAGAAAATAAATCCATGTTTTTCTGCTAAAAACTTCCTCCTATGGATTGGGTTTGTATGGGTCCATAGAGGTTTGTATGAACTAACTCAAGTTTCTCTTTGGCTCGAGATGTGGAAGTGGGGAAACTGTCCCTATGATGTTTACCAGTGATACAATCCTCATAGGAGCTAGATTGTTTATGAATAACTGGTAATCATTTGACCATTGACTGTTTGTACAAGAGATTGAGACTCTTGAAGGGAAGATGATCGAATCTACAGTGCCATAACCAGGATTCATCTTGACTGGAAACTATATGAGCTATAGGATGTGGAAGGTTGGCACTCCTAAGACTAAGAGGAAAGATTCTATTCTTTGTCATTTCAACATTGGATATGAGTCTCTTACTGGGAGGTTTATCATAGATAGCACAATATGTATGATGAAACCTAACATCATACTTATTCTGAAGTAATTACCTATACTGATCAAATTTACAGGAAAATGAGGTACATAAAACACCTCATGAATGGACATTTTTTCATTTTGCTTACTAAGTACAGGAATAATACCTTTTCCTTTTTCTGAAACCAGAGTGTCATCTCCTAGCTTGATATTCGTGACAACAGAGGAATCTATACTAGAGAATAGTGACTTGT
This sequence comes from Pseudotsuga menziesii, assembly GCA_001517045.1. Taxonomy (NCBI): domain Eukaryota; kingdom Viridiplantae; phylum Streptophyta; class Pinopsida; order Pinales; family Pinaceae; genus Pseudotsuga; species Pseudotsuga menziesii. The sequence goes on from LPNX010115403.1 coordinate 205,748, forward strand.
TACCTGTCATGTGATTGCTACAACTGCTATCTAGTAGCCATAGATCTGAGCTGCATTGTTCTTCAGTTTCTTGATAAGACAGAAACATCACCTCTGACGAACCTTTTTCTTCTTTGGAGACATTGGCTCTGCAATTGTTCTGGTCCACTTGCTTCTTTATATATTCTCGTTCATAGTACCCATACTTCTTGCAGTAGTTACACTGAACATTGGACTTATTGGTCCATCTCTTGCCTCTTCCCCTCTTACCTTCAGAGTTGTGAGAGTGTTCTGAATGCTCTAAGTGTTCATGACTATGACTAGATCTGTCTTCTGTAGATTGAGACCATCGACCTCTTCTTCCTCTACCTCGTCCTCCTCTGCCTCAACCTCTATTGAGGGAAGCCTGGGTGTTGAATGCATTGGCCAATGATTCTTTTTCTTGAGTTAATTGCGCTTCAGGAGATAGAAGAGATCTAGTGAACTCTTCTAAGGTGAACTTAGATAGTTCTTTTGCTTCTTCTATGGAATTTACTACCATAGCAAACTTCTTGGTGAGACACCGAAGAAACTTTTGAACAATAATTTTATGTTCTAGCAATTCACCATAGGTTTGGAATTGGGTCACAATATCTGAAACCCTAGTCATGAACTGATCCATAGTTTCTGACTCTTTCATCTTCAAACTTTAAATTTTAAGGCGTAGGGTTTGCAGTCTTATCATTTTAACGTGATCAGTTTCCTTGTAGGCCGATGCATGGTAGATTCCAAGCTTGATGTGCGTAGGTAGCACCTGATATCCATGGGAAAATGGACTCCTCAATGCAACTTTGGATCATACATGTGGCTATGAGATCTCGGTCTCTGCAAACTTCGAGAGCATTCTTCTAGGCATTATTCATTGCGGCCCTAGCAATTGCTCCAGGTCTTTGAACTCGGTTTCCACCATATCCCATCATTTGTTGAGTTGCAGAAATGTCTTCATTTTGATAGACCAAAATTCATAGTTAGATCCGTTCAGAACAAGTCCGGAGATCGGCTTCAAAGAGCTCATATTAACCATTGGATATGACTAAAAATAATATTTTCCCTTGATTTTATTTTTTTTTAAATAAAAAATCCCTTGCTTAGCTCTTTTTTTTTAATAATAATAAAAAAAGCACCGCTCCTGGTTCAAATGCAATGGGCGGTGTGGGGGCACAATGCCAGAAATCGCTCTGAGTATCGACTGTTCACTGCGTATGCCAAATATCAGCAAAGCGGTGGCACTGTTTTTCTCTTCACAAGAAGAGGTGGCACCGCTCTTTCAGTGTGGGAAAGAAGTGGTGGCCTTTTTAGGTAATGCCCATGGCAGTCACTTACAAAACAATTTTTTCTCTATCTGAGTCGATTGGGTGAGGCACTTCCTTCACCAATGCGCAGTATGCAAGTAATCCGGTGCTTTTCTCCCACAACCAGCAAATCCTCTTGCTCTGAAATCAAGAGATCAGATATGGAAAAGGCGACTATTCCAGACACTCGATAGGATTTATGGGCAACGCTCTTCCTCTTGTATCTCCACGTTTTTTTAGCCTCCGTTGAAGGCAGATATGGAGATGAGCTTGCAATGGAGATCCGTCCAAGAGATTAGTGAGCGATCTGGTGAGCCTGGAATGGAAATCCATGGGAGATCCCAATGATAGATCTCCCTCTGTGAAGAAACAAAGTAGATCGGGAGCAAGGTTAGATCCGAGAGAAAAAAAATAAAACAAAATCCTCCACGTTTTTTTTTGGGGTTAGGGAAGAAAATAATAAATAAATAAAAAACAAAAAATCATATCTGAAAAATAAAAATAGAGTGTCATAGCTCCGTAGGCAAGCCCCGTATGAAAGTTGCTTCCAAATGGTTTCTGAGTGAGAGTGCTTTCACCTCTGTGAAAAGCCTTACCCCAACAATGGACGGATTAGGTCATAAGCTCTGATACCATCAGAAAGAATAGAATGAAGCCGAAGAAGCACAATGGGCATATTAGATGCCTTCTCATTATTAAAAGATGTTTAAATAGGAAATACAAATGACAATAGTAGCTTGACCTAACTCGTGACCTAACTCATTAACTAACTAGGAGTGAGATTACACTCTTCAATATAACTGCGACACGATGTTCAATACTGCCCGTTGTTTTGGGTAATGTCAGTTATATACTGCTTCTTTTTCTGCTTCAAATTCTCAGATGACTACCCAAATTTGTGGTTGTGAATTCAGAATAGGTGGTGCATGATGTGGTTCACAACCTACGGGGTATACAATTACATATAAAATTGATTTGCACCATACATCCATCTCAAACTCCCATGACAATTACATATCAACTTGTGCTACACGATACTGCATCCATCTCAAACACAGCTCAATTATATTGGTGGCCAACACATAAATGGAAACCAACGAGGAAGAGTTGAGGCGGTCTATGAATAGTTAGTTCATACTTAAATTTTTATCAGCTCTAATTTACCGTTAATTTTTTGCAGAAACCCTCCATATCTCCTATTTTTAGACTAAACTTATGCTATCAAACATATAATTAAATTTAGGTTGTCAAACTGAAGACAGATTCTGAGGCAAAGAGTGGTGGGTCCATTTTCATAGCAATAGTCATGATTCAATTAAATTTCAAAATCAGGTTTTCTTGAAATGGAAATGATGGATTACTACTAAGATATGCACCAATAATTTCAAAGACTTGTGAATCTGATTAACTTTTTTAACAAATAGTACTAAAACTTAGCAGAAATTAAATATTTTCACAAATAAACTTTCATTACATCTTTCACCATTAAACTGAAAAAAAATATAATTTGTTAGATTAATGGTTTAGTTGGGAAAACAATGAATCTCAAACAGAGTGAGATGTACACAAACTTTTATGCTAGCCGTGCATCACTTTGGATTTTGGGAACTTTGTCAGAAGTATAAATTGATTGAAAATTTACGTGCAAAAAATAACATCATTTTAGAGTTACTCCATTATGCTAAATCGAGCCAGCGAATACGGGAATTCCATAGCCTGTGCAGTCACGCATCCCTTATTAAAATACAACACTCTTGTAGAATCTCTTTCATCTAAATGCTATATTATATAGCATTAAGCCACCAATCGTCTCTGTAATTCTATAATGGTAGATATCTCAAAGCATAACCAAATTCTACTGTAGTTCGTCCTGCTAGCCATCTTGTTCATGGTTTTTCCCACCCGTTTTAATAGTGCAGATCTCATATATTTTTTCTCTCATAATCTTTGCCATATATGCAGTACACTCATGATTATGAGGAAGGTACTATTTTTTTTTGGGAGTCTTGGTCATAAAAAAAAATTCTTGGCAAGACTGGACCTCTTTTTACTCGTTGAGTAAATCTTGTCTAAGTCAAATTTTTACAAGTGGAGTTTCTATAAGTTAAACTTGATCAAAATACTTCGACAAGTTATTACTCTGATCGACAAGTTTTCAATAGACTACTTCTAGTCGAGAAATTTATATGGATTTTGGCTTGACACTTTTACCTTGACCATAGTTGTACCTAGACTTCGACCACTTTTACTTCGACCGACTTACCTCACCTCGATAGGTTTTAATTCCATCGACTTTTGATTTTGACTTAACGACTTTTTGTGGAACTTCATCGACCGGTAACTTGGACTGAAAATTTGACACAATTATAATTCGATAACTTACAAAATCATATAGCCAAATATTAAGTAAGACTTGTGTCAACCACTCTATCCTAAAAACACAAACTTTTACATGATGTAATGTTTACAGATTCTATGTGTCTTTCACTTAAATTGTAAATATAAACAACATTTACTCAAGTAATTCTGGAGAGAATGTGCGGCTAAGTAAAAAATGCATTCAACCATAACAATGGATTTATAAAAAATTTCGGGACATAACAAAGAACTAATGTCATAAATACAAACTTGGAACTTTACAAGCATGTTTCACCTTTTACATAGCTTCGGCTCTCGACACTTTTAAATACACAGAAGCTTGAACTCCAAACTCTCTAGAGAGTTTTTCTTTCTATTCCACTATTCAAAATTATCGAGCTATTGTCTCAAAATTCTCTCTTTGATTTACAATCTTCTTCTTCTATATATATGAATACTAAAAGATTGCTTCTTCATGAATCTATTGACTTATCACTGAAGACTGTAATAACTATCTACCTAAAAACATATCTTTATAAATTTAATTCGACTGGTTTATATATGAAAGATGTGAACACTTCATTCTGTCAGAGAGACTGACAGAAACAGATCTTCTATAGACTCTGACATAGTCGGCTGAGACAAGATACAAATTTACCATTAATAATTATTTCCAACATTCCCCCTTAATTATGAGCAAATGGGGATCTTAAAACAAAATATTACAAAATGTTTCAGATCTTAAACTTTCTATGTGCACGACAAAGTTCATTGTGCAAAACTTGGCATTCCAAGATAACTTCACAGATACTGGAAGATATCCCTTGCCAATGGATTTGTCAAGATGTCTACAAGACAATCTTCAAACCTACAAAATTCTAAACAATTTTTTTGGGTGTTCACCAATTCTCTTAGGAAATGAAACCTTGTGTCAATGTGCTTGGTTCTTTTGTGGAACACATGGTTTTTTGATAATGCAATGGTTAAACTGTTGTCGTAGAAAATGGTTGTTGGTTCTTGCTGGTTCTGCGACATGTCTTTTAAAATTCTCCACATCCATACAGTTTAACATGCAATTCTTATAGATACAACATACTCTGCTTTTGCTGAAGGAAAAGTTACAATAGGTTCTTTCTTTGAATCCCATGACACAACACCTATGCAACACCTATACCAAAATGAAATGTGTACCTAGATGTGCTCTTCTTGTCATCTTTGTTTCCTCCATTGTCATTGTCAGTTTATCCAATTAGTTTAAAATTTGCTTAGGTTGAATACATTATGCCAAGATCCTTTGTGCGACTTACATACCTCAATGATTCTCTAACTTGCTTTCCAATGAGAGTCTTTTGATGAATCCATGAATATTGAGATTAGACTTACTCCATACATGATGTCTGGTCTTATTGCAATTAAATACATAGGGCTTCCAACCATCCTTTTAAACAATGCAAGATCTAATGTTGATCCATCATCATCATTGTTCAATTTTAAACCTGTTATTACTGTTGTTGGGGCTACCTTTCAATTAGACATATTAAATATTTTTAAAGCTACACTTGCATACCTTGAGTGTGATATAAAAATACTACTTTTATACTGTTGGACTTCAATGACCAGAAAAAACTTCATGCGCCCTAAGTCATTCATTTCAAATTCACTTTCCATGACTGTTATAAAATCCTTTATTAAAAAGTCACCACTAAATATCAAATAATCTATATACATACATACAATTAACATGTTACCTTACTCATTCACTTTGGTGTGCAATGTTGGTTCACTTTCACTTCTGTGAAATCCATTCTGAATGAGATAGGAATCAATGTGACTGTACCAAGCTGTTGGAGCTTGATTTAAACCATAGAGTATCTTTTTCATCATGCACAGTTTGTTCTCTTGTCTTCGAAGTTCATATCCTTGTGGTTGTTCCACATATACCTCCTCCTCGAAATAGCCATTCAAAAATGCATATTTAAGATCCATTTGATAAACATGCCATTTGTTTTGTGCCACAACTGTTCTGATTGTGTCCATACATGTGACTGGTGAAAAGGTTTCATTGAAGTCTATGCCATGTTGTTATGTTTATCCTCTTGCGTCCATTTTGGCCTTATGTTTCTGCACGTTCCCATCAACATCTTGCTTGGTCTTGCAAATCCATTTGGCACTAATTACATCCTTATCTTTTGGTACATCTACGAACTGCCATGTTTGATTCTTCTCAATGCATTCTATTTCTTAATCCATGGCTTGTGCCCATACTTCTTCTTCAACCACTTCCTCAAATGTTAGTGGATCATATATTTGAGAAAATAATGCAAAGAGGGAGAATGAATTTGGTGTACCATCTTCATATATCTCACGTAGACTTCTTGTGTTTATTGGGTCTATCGATGTCGACCTTGATGAAATGCTTGATGGAGTCCGTTTTCCTCTTGGTGTTCTTGTTAGCGTAGCTTGAGCTATGACTTGTTTCGATGACTCTTGTGTTGAACCATGTCGCGGTGTCATGGGAGTCGACGGTGCTACAACATTTTGATTTACATGTGGTGTTTGAACCACTTCCTCTACCATGTCATCATGGTCGACATTCGACACAATCTTGACATTCTTCTTGATGATTCCATCCCATCATTCATTTTCGACAAATTGAACATCTTAGCTGATGATTACTTTCCTTGCGACAAGATCATACAACTTGTATGTTTTTGTGTCTTCGGAGTAACCAACAAAAATACATTTATGTCCCTTGTTTTCTAGTTTCTTTCTCAACTCATCTGAAACATGAGCATATGAGACACAACCAAAACTTTTAAATGAGAAACACTGTGATTCATACCTGTCCATGCTTCTTGAGGAACTTTTTTCTTCACACTCTTTGTTGGACATTGGTTCATAATATATACAACATTTGCGACTCCTTCATCCCAATATTCATTTGGAAAATTATTGGTTGTCATCATGTTGTGTGCCATCTCCATAATGGTTATGTTCTTTCTTTTGGAGACACTATTTTTTTAAGGTGTATATTGTGTAGTGAATTTCTTGTGTATTCCATTGGTCTTGAAAAAATCTAGGAATTCATTCGAGACATTTTCACTGCCTTTGTCAGTCTTTAATATTTTGATGCGGTGTCCACTCTAGTTCTTCACGAGTGCCTTGAACAGATGAAAACAACTAAATTCATCATATTTATATTTCGTAGAATATACCAGAGTGCACAATCTCAAGTGGTGTGTGTGCTCTATATGACTTTTCGAATGGAAATGTCTCTTTATGTTGCTTGCCAAAAATGCATCCTTCACAAACTCTCTATGGTTTTTCGATCAATGGAAACCCTTTTACCATATTCTTTGTGTGCAGTAGCTTCAGCCCACCAAAATTTGAATTTCCAAATCTGAAATGCCACAGCCAAGACACATCTTGAACTTCTGTTTGAAATGTAGCATGAAAATCAGCATTGTCATTTTATTTCTTGTTGAAGTGCTTTTCCACTTCCTTTCTTTCTACCTTAAATGCAACTCATATATTTATCTTTCCTTTCATGTCTGGAATTATCCCTAATGGAAACAAGCAATTTCTTGTCATTGGTACTTTTGCTATCAGTTGGTTGCTTGTACGCATGTCTTTAATCATGCAATGATTGTCCTCCATGTAGACTCTGTAACCTTTAGGTTTAGCTGTCCAATGCTCAACCAATTATGTTTCAATCCTTCGACATAATAGGCATCCGACATAATCTTTTTCTCCCCTTGTTTGGTTAAAATACCAATAGTACCCTTTCCCAAAATAGTGACTTGGAGATTATTTCCATGTGTGACATCAGTTTGAACTGATTTATCTAGATTGGAAAACAAACTTGAATTACCAGTCATATTATTACTACATCCTAAATCTTAATACCATGTCATGTGGAATTTCTTGGACATCATTGCATTCAAGTGGAGATTCACATGCCAACAACATTGTGCTCAATGAAGCGTTGGTGTTGGTTGGCATTCATATGCATAATGACCAAATTTATTATAATAATGACATTGGATTTTTTATTTATCAAACCTGTGACCAGTTGGTTGACTTGGGTTTGGATTTTGTCTTCTACCAACAAAATTTGTAGGACTCTTATTGCATCCTCCTCTGGAAGAACTTCTTCCTTTTCCTCTAGAATTTTTTCTCCCCTTGCCTCTACCACGGATTATGGATGATTGTGTTGTAAAAACACCTTCCAATGATGTATCTGATCTATTGATTTAGTGTTTGTGATTTATGAGTGAGGATTGTAACTAATCAATGGTAAACACCAACATGTCTTTTTTTCTTCCTAGGTCACAACCAAGCATTCAAATATTGGGGGAATACTTCTAAGAACTTTTTCAACAACCCTTCTGTCTTCTATGTTTTCTCCATGAGATTTCAGTTCATTTATCAGACCAACAACTCTAGTGTAGAATGATTCTACTGACTCTGTATCTTTCATTAATAGAGATTCAAAATATCTTCTAAGAACATGCAACTTGGATTTATTTACCTTGTCCAAAACTTGATAGGAAGTTTCCAATGTGTCCCATTCCTGCTTAGCGGTAATTTTTGTTTCTACTCTTAGGAGTATGTTTTCATGCATGGCTTGGTGTATGTAGAAGACATCCTTTCCGTCTTTCTTCTTCTATTCCCTCGGGGCATCTTTCTGAGCTTATGCCTCTATTCCCTCGGGGCATCTTTCTCAGCTTGTGTGAGATTATTATATGCTTCTTGATCTTTTCGTTATGTATAACCATTTTGGACAATCTCCCAAACATCTTGACCTCTGAACAAAGCGTTCATTGTTAGAGAACAATACTTTTTTAAGCCAAGGTTGATTTCCTAAACCAACTCTAATACAATATATTGGGAGACTCAGACTTAGACAGTTAACTTGAGTTACCGCCCAGTCATAAAAAAAATCTTGTTAAGATTTGACCTCTTTTTACTCGTTGGGTAAATCTTGTTTAACTCTGACTAGACAAGTGGAACTTCGACAAGTTAAACTTGACGAAAATACTTGGACAAGTTATTACTGTGATCGGCAAGTTTTCAATAGACTACTTTTGGTGAATAAACTTATATGGATTTTGACCCTACACTTTTACATCCACAATACTTACTCTACTTCGACCTACTTACCTTACAACATTTACTCAAGTAATTTGGAGAGAATGTGTTGCAAAATAAAACATGCATTGAACCATAACAATGGATTTATAAATCTCAAACTTTTACAGAGCTTCCGCTCTGGACACTTTCAAATACACAAAAGCTTGAGCTTCGAAATCTTCATAGAATTTTTCTTTTTTTTCCACTTTTGAAAATTCTTTCTATTCTCTCAAAATTCTCTCTTTGATTTACAATATTCCTCTTCTATATATGGGCAAACTAAAAGAATATGTCTCCTTGAATCTAGTGGCTTATCATTAAATACTACTATAACTATCTACCTGAAAAATTTATCTTTAATTGGATTGGTTTATATATGAGAGACGTGAACACTTCATTTTGTCAAAAAAAACTCACAGAAACAGATAAATACTACAAACAAATTTGCTACAAACTGTCACAAAATCGACTAAATTAAAATACATACATATATGACTAATTAATATTTCCTAACACTAATAAAACTTTTTATGGCCTTCCATTTTCTTCCGTCATCACCATGTCTCATACTTCTTCCACGACCTTTTTTACGAATTGAAATTTTTTACTCAAACTTTAAATGTGTTTAAGCGTAAGGAGACTTTCACTAGGTGAAGCAATGTATGTCTTCCACTAGCTGAGTTCTTATGCCGAATTGAGACTTTTGAAAAATATAATTAAATTATTAATTTTTGTTAAGTTAATTTTAAATACATCATACAATTTTATGGTATTAAAATAAGGATATAAAATAATGTAATCAGCATATTATAAATGGTCAAATTGAAATTGTTAAAAAATCAAGCACGTACAGATTTTGGTAAAAATAAATTTTAAAAACAGTTTTTTTAATTTAAAAATAAATAATAAATAATAAATAATAACAAGAACCTGGTTAAAGGATCTGTTGGCCTCAGGGTTTGAGAAACCAATCAAGTTTTAATTTCAATCATCATTAATATTTATATTCCAATTGTATATATATTACTAAGCTGAAATTGTTTAAATAGAGTCAAATAGATATACAGTTTATGGTTTTTTTGGGCCCATTGTATTGCTTGTGAGGAAGCTTAAAGTTTCCAAGATAAACATTTTTTACCTCTTGTCTAGCCCAGATTTTGGTAAAAATAAATTTAAAAAACAATAGTTTTAATCTAAAAAATAAATAATAAATAATAAATAATAACAAGAACATAGAAAACATAGAAAACATAGAAAACATAGAATATTTCAACTCTTTTCATTTTATTTTTCCTATAACATTTAAAAACATCTATTTTATTTTCTTCTAAACATAAAAAACATCTTCTCCATCAATACTCTCCATCAATACTGCTTTACTCTCCATAAACTTATAAACTTCTTCTCCATCAATACTCTCCATCAAGTTTTCAATAGACTACTTTTGGTCAATAAACTTATACAACATTTACTCAAGTAATTCTGAAGAGATATTCTCTCAAAATTCTCTCTTTGATTTACAATATTCTTCTTCTTTATATCCGCAAACTAAAAGATTATGTCTCCTTGAATCTAGTGGCTTATCATTAAATACTATAATAACTATCTACCTGAAAGATTTATCCTCGAAAATTTAATTGGATTGGTTTATATATGAGAGAGGTGAACACTTCATTTTGACAAAAAAACTAAGAGAAACAGAGCTACTACAAACAAATCTGCTACAAACTCTCACAAAATCTACTTAAATAAGATACATATATATGATTAATTAATATTTCCAACACTAATAAAACTTTTTATGGCCTTCCATTTTCTTCCATCATCACATCATCACCATGTGTGACGTGTCATACTTCTTCCACGACCTTTTTTCAGAATTAAATTTTTTTACTCAAACTTTAAATGTGTTTAAGGGTAAGGAGACTTTCACCACGACTTTCACATGCCGAATTAAGACTTTTGAAAAATATAATTAAATTATTAATTTTTGTTAATTTAATTTTAAATACATCATACAATTTTATGGTATTAAGATAAGGATATTAAATAGTGTAATCAGCATATTATAAATGGTCAAATTGAAATTGTTAAAAATTCAAGCACGCCCAGATTTTGGTAAAAATAAATTTAAAAAACAGTATTTTTAATCTAAAAATAAATAATACATAATAACAAGAACCTGGTTAAAGGACATGTTCGCTTGAGAGTTTGAGATACCAAACAAGTTTTAATTTCACTCATCATTAATATTTATATCCCAATTTATATATACTATTAAGTCAAAATTGTTTAAATAGAATCAAATATATATACAGTTTATGGTTTTTTTTTGGCCCATAGTAATGGCTCATTGTATTTGCTTGTGAGGAAGCTTAAAGTTTCCAAGATAAACATTTTTTGCCTCTTGTCTAGCCCAGATTTTGGTAAAAATAAATTTAAAAAACAGTAGTTTTAATCTAAAAAAAAATAATAAATAATAAATAATAACAAGAACCTGGTTAAAGGACATGTTGGCTTGAGGGTTTGAGATACCAATCAAGATTGAAGTATGAATTTTAATTTCACCCATCATTAATATTTATATCCCAATTGTATATATATATTACTAAGCCGAAATTGTTTAAATAGAGTAAAATACATATACAGTTTATGGTTTTTTGGGTCCATAGTAATGGCTCATTGTATCGCTTGTGAGAAGCTTAAAGTTTCCAAGATAAACCTTTTTTACCTCTTGTCTATTGAATTTAAAATTTTAAAGCTTCTTTCCACTTTGCCTCTTGCCAATTTTAAAAACTTAGAATATTTCAACTCTTTTCATTTTATTTTTCCTATAACATTTAAAAACATCTATTTTATTTTCTTCTAAACATAAAAAAACATCTTCTCCATCAATACTGCTTTTAATATCAATCTTTTGAATGGCTTCTTGTAAATACTTATAACAACCCTTTAAAAGTAATATGTTCAACATTGCATCTTCTCCATCAATATTGCTTTTAATATCATTCTTTTGAATTGCTTCTTGTGAATGCTTATTACAACCCTTTGAAAGTAATATGTTTAACATTGTTGTATACACACGATAAAAACAAAGATAATTTTTTTTTCTTTTACCTTATCAACAACAGCCTTATGATAATCTAGACTAGATTTTATTCATATAACAGTGTTGTTTACACGGTAAAGAATAAGAGTGACACCCTCTACAAAGAAAAGAATAGTGTTGATTATGACTTTATCTCGACCCGACAACCCCAAAAAAATTGGGAATATAAATCTTTTTATGAAAATATGTGGTCACTCCTACTTTTTCTCACACATACTTCGTCTCTTTTTTTGTGTGTGTTCCTCTCGTACTTTATCTTATATATTGTTGTATGGAGGCGTCCTCTCATACTTTATCTCATAGAATTTTGTGAGGGAGGTGCATTTGTTGTTGTTTTGTAATTTTTATCATAGACATTGTTTTATTTTTTTGGTTTGTAAACTATGACTAAACTATGTAAACTATGACTCGTATCGAATGCTTGGTTTTTTAGTAAACTTTATTTTTAAATTTATGTTTATATTTTATATTAAGAAAATAAGAAAAATATACTGCAAAGATTTATTATATTGGTAAAAAAATTTATTTGAGATTTAGGGTGGATTAAGATTTATGTTTTTTCGGGAGCCAAGTTGCTCTGGAATTTGGTCGCCCCCAAGTCTTCTTGGTGCAGTCAGATATTGAAGGCCAAATACTTCAGAGGATTGAGGCTCAGATGCCTTGATGGAGAGCATGTGAACCAGAAGGGATCGTCTATCTACAATATCTGTTTTAAAGCTCTCCCCACGTTCAAAGAGGAACCGCACTGGGTTCCTGGCAATGGTAAGTCAATTAACATTTGGCAAGACAAAATTCTTGATAAGGAGCCGCCCCAAATTCCTCGCCTGCAAGAAAGATTGACAGCGCAGGGAATGACTACGCTGTGGGATTTTTCCAAGTGGGAGCCTGAGATGCCACATCGATGGGCCGACTGGAACATGCCGGACTGCCATCCTGAACTCAATGCAGAACTCAAAATCCTCACAACTCACCTCGCTGGGCTGGCGCCGGTCACAATGTTAAAGAAAGATCGAAGGGGCTGGGGGAGGAAAACCGGAAACTACACTACGGCAGAGGGATACCAATTATACTCAGCAAGCTATAACGTGCCACCAAATCCAAAAGTATGGAGGAATCTCTGGAATCGCAGCACCCTTCCAAAAATTGATGTATTTTCCTGGATTCTAGCGCATGAAAGAATCCTCACTGGTGAGAATCTGCAGAAAAGAGGTATTGCCGGCCCCTTCAGATGTCCATTATGCATTGAGGAAGTTGAAACTATCAGTCATCTGTTTTTTAAGTGTCCCTATACAATTTCGGTCTGGGAGGAAGTGCTGAAGCTGTTGGGAGGGGGAGTACGCTTGCCAGACACAATCCAAGACTGGTTTACAAGCTGGGAAAAGCAGTATCATGGTGAGTTGATCCAAAAAAATGGAATCAAAGATTGCTGGTTAAATGTCCCCAAGCTAATCTGTTGGGGCATATGGAATGAAAGAAATAAAAGAATTTTCCAAGAGAAAGCCCAGTCACCATGGAAGATAGCAAGTAAGGTAAATGCCCTGCTAGGAGAGATTGTTAGTATAGCTAAGATTCCAACTAATAAAGGAATCCTGACTGAAAAGGAGAGCAATTGGATGAAAAGCCTTAAGATCATGGAGGTAAGTGAAGCAGCTGCAATAAAGATGGATGAATGGGACATTAGGATGGACCGTGATCAATTTGCGAGCTGGCTCAAAGAAAAGAAGACTTATAAATTATTCTTTGATGGGGCTTCCAAAGGGAATCCGGGGAAAGCTGGGAGAGGAGGAGTCATTATAGATCCGGACGGGAAGGTCGAGATTGAATTCAGCTGGAACATTGGCAATGACTCGAACAATATGGCTGAGACGTATGGGCTCTGGCAAGGTCTCAAGCAGCTGCAGGGAAAAGGAGTGGAGGAGGTCTTGGTATTTGGGGACTCCAGGGTTATTATTCAGGCGCTAAACGGAGGTAGAAGGGACAAGAATGGAAGAATAGCGAGGCTGATTAACAGAATTAGATACAAAGTTAAAAAGTTCAAGAATATAAAATTTTATCACATTCTTAGGGGCCTAAATGCTTTGGCGGACCAAGCTGCCAATAATTCTATAGCAGCTGGGCTCCATGATCTCATTGTTAATTCGATTGTTAGTGTAGATTTCCCTCCTTAAACCTTAGGAGGAAGATGAAGTCGGGAAGATTGATGTAATTGGTTTCTGTACCAGCGGACTAACTGCTGAGTTCTTAATATATCATAATCGTTTTTGTTAAAAAAAAAAAAAAAAGATTTATGTTTTTTCATAAGTATAACAATAAGACAAGTGTACTGTTAAGATTGGTTCTATGGCAGTGGTTCAAAATTCAAAATAAATAATTATAAAAAAATGAATATAAAAAATAAGTTGTAACTAGTCGATGAATGGATAATGCGTAGCAATGCATAGATAACTGGTAGCTGAATAGATAAGTAACAATGCATGGCACATGACTACAAGAACCTGGGATAAAAAGAATAATTGATATTTGATAAATGGATAACATGAAGAATGTTGGTGATAACATGTAACTTGGCATAGATAACTCACAGTTAAACCCGTTTAACTGAAAAAAATGACTAATAAATAAATATTTTCAAACTATCTTCTATTTCATAACTATCTTTCAACAATTTGATCATCATTAATCATATCAATGTGATCCAACCATAAACTATATAAATATGCTAATTATATATGCTAATTTTATAGCACATGTTATCAAGCATCATCCAACTTGAAATCTATAAGTTGCCAACATAGTTTGTATTAGTCATGGACTCCAAAAGTGGCGAGAACGACGGGAGTTTTGGCATGCCCGTGCAGGCGTCCAGTGGACGTTCTTGCTGCCGTTATTGATGTTAATGTACCTTTTCCAATCGGAGAGAGTGTTTCGCAAATCGTGAAGCTTCGTCTCCAGTCCTATGCAACAGTTTGCGTGCACGGTACAGACCTGCTCCAAATCCGGGCTCCTCTGGCAGTACCCTCTGAAGTATTCCGTATCCAGGAAGATGACTTCCAGGCATCTGCGACGGAACTCTTGGAATTTGATTAGGTTTAATACATCTTGTTCGTTTTGTCCAGGATATGTTGATTTCGACTGATACCAGAACTTGAAGAAGCTGATTGTCCGTTGGTTGGAGCGAGCGTAAATGAAGCCGCAGTTGGGGAGGTTCTGCAGATCGTGTGGGTGACCTTTGTATTTGTCTGAAGCGAAATGAATTTCTGCGCTTGGAGAGAACCTCATGAAGGGATCCCGGAACCACAGTATATCAGTATCCTGAAACCCAATGTATGATTACACTGAAGATTGTGAAAGAAAGTTGAAAGTTTCCATAAACCAAATTCATCACAGAATTGAATATTAGGGTTGAAATAGGTTTGTTATTACAACTTACAAGCTAAAGACAAAACTAAACTAAAGCTTCGGGACATGAGGAAATAATTTGCAATCTTTGCAACAATGAAAATTGGAAGAGACTGATTTTATAATGAATATGTTAAATATTTGTTACATAGTGGGTTAGGTTAAGTGTTAGACGAGATAATTTGCAGTATTTGCCACAATGAAAATTGAAAGAGAGTAATTTTTATAATGAATATTTTAAATATTTGGTAACAGCCCCGTGTGGTTAAGTGTTAGTGAATTGTAATATCCGTGAGTTAAGTGGGACCGAATATGCTTAAAGTTATTTTACATGGAGGAGAAAGGATAGATAACCACAAAGCCATTTTAGGAGGGGAAGCACGGGTTGATAACCAACAGCTAAAAGGCTCTTTAACATGCAGGGAAAGGGTGGGGTAGCTGACTAAAAGAAATGCCAGTTTAAGCAGGAAAGGAAGAGGAATAGCCAACTCAAAAAACAGGTCTTTCACAGGGAGAAGTAAGGGTACAGTTAAAAGGGCTTTTTAGGACTTTTTAGGAGAAAGAATAGGTAACACGTATACTTAATCACTTAATTGTGTGGAGATAGCTAACTGTTATACAAAGACTACATTAAAGTAATTAAATATAAAACTAGTTAATATAAATAAAAAAACAAATTGAATTATATATATATATATATATATATATATATATAACCAAAAACAGATATCTTTTTAACTAAAACTTATTTAAATCTAAATATCAATCTAGATGCATTTAAGTATAACAAATTATATATATAACCAAAAACTGATATCTTTTTAACTAAAACTTATTTAAATCTAAACCTCAATCTATATGCATTTAAGTATAACAAGATATGAGCATTTAAGTAAAACAAGATACTAGAACCATGAAATGATACCTGGTTGTACACTTGTTACACTCACGGTTAAACACCTATCTATTTAACTAGCACATAGGCACAACCAACCACTTAGTTGGTTGTTAAACAAATAAGACCACCAAACATAATTAATTTAAATATCTTTGTAAATATTATAATTTTTATAAATATATAAATTTATATCTTAAATTAATATTTTTTTTATTTTCCAATTTTTTTTTGTGGAATATAAAATATTTGTCTAAACCCAATTTATTCTTAAAAACAAATATAACCTTACAAATGTTTTTAACTCTACGAGAATGAGTTAAAACTTGAGCTGTAAATTCAATAAAGTGCAATTGATGTTTGAATTTAAGGCATTATATCTTATATCTCTAACTATTTTTTTAATCTCACATCTTCAAAACTCTTGAATGTAAGGAGATTAAACAAATTCCAACTAATTTACATAAACTAAATTCTAAACTATAAACCATTTGTAATAATTACAATGTAAAAAAATTGAACAAATTTTAACTAATTTACATATAGAACTCTAAATCCTAAACCATTTACAACAAGTACACAGTACATCTAACAGTAAAGTTACTACTAAATGTTAGCCCATCAACACAAAGGTTTTAAGGTTTTATTTAAGATCAGCGTAGATTCATTTTAAATTCAAGGAATCAATTTTTTTCAGATTATGGTCTAAAACCCTAACTGGGAATCATTAATGGTGAAGTGACTGGTTACCTTTGACATTGAATGCGAATGTAGCACATATTAAAAAGGTAAAAAGCTAGAAACTAGGTCAGACTAGTTGTGGCTCAAGCTTTAGCGAATCAAGGGAGGAATAATTCGCATTTTACTTAACGATGCAATGAACTCCATTACAAGTTGAATACACTGTGTCGGAATGATGCATCTCTGTGTGGGAGGCATGTGTCTTTGTTGATGATGTATAACAGTTTTACACACAAAAAAATGTGATCTTCTTGATGTTTGATTTGCTCAACAATTTTTTTATTTATTTTTTTAGTTGTTATATGAGTAACTTAAACGACAACATTTCTTCTATAATTTATATTTATAAAGCATACTGTTATAGTTTAGTAACAATAAATCCATCCAATCAGCGAGATGTAAAATAGTTGATGGCGGGGTATGGTTAAGACGTCTCCTAAGCTGAAAAGTCCCCGCTTCTAATCCGGTTAGATACCAAAAAATCCAACCATATTAAGGGTTGGTACCCAGAGAGGTTCCACCTCTTTACCAACAAAAATAAAATAAAATAAAATCCATCCAATTAAACCATAACCCAATGAAATATGACAAAAATTAACAAACTATCATTTTGAACACTTCTAGACTTCTTTCTATTTAAAATTTAGTTAAACATTCTGAAAAAAGTTAATCTAATTGGAATTAGAAATATCAGATGTTGAAATTATAACATATAAATTTATGATAAATTATATATTTAAAATAATTTTTTTTTATAATAAAAAATTGTAAGTGTATTAAGATGATACAACCAGATTCCCATAATATACCAAGAAAAAATCCTAACATTCTATCCTCTAGAGCACTAAAATAATATCCATCCTTTAGAAGGCTAAAAAAAAATATCTATCTTTCAGAAAGCTAAAAATAAATCTTATTAAATTAAGATTATACAACTAAATTCCCATATTATTCCATGAAAAAAATCCTAACATTCTATCCTCTAGAGCACTAAAAAAATATCTATCCTTTAGAAGGCTAAGAAAATATCTATTCCTTGTTAAAATTATAAAACCAAACCCCCCGCCGCCAAATCCTAATATTCCATACTTTACAACACCAAGAAACTTTATTTATTAAAAAAGCTGCCAAAAAAATCCTAATATTCCATCCTTTACAACACTACGAAACTTTATTTATTAAAAAAGCAAAACATATAATACAACACTAATAAACTTTATGTAATACTTACTGAGAAAGTGAAAAAATAGCTTTGTTTAATGAAAGAGAGTCAAAATAATTATAATAATACTTACAGAGAAAATGAAGTTGTAGCCGATCTCCAACACTTGGCCGAAGAAACGCACCCTTCTCCACATCATGTTCAAGTAATCTTGACTCATAAGGGGCATCACAGGTGAAAAATCGATCCCCTTTGTCTTCATCAGATAACAATGCTTGTGAATCTGCCTGCACCGGCGGAATGCCTTGTTATCCACGGCAACGATGACAAGATTCTTCAGCAACTCTTCAGTTCCGTTACCCACTCGGAAACTCTGCAAGAACAGATCGAGCATGCTATTATTCTGTGCCCATGCCGCGTTAACCGAGGTGATTATAACCGTTCTGTTCGGGTTCGCAGCCTTCGACAGTATCAATTCAAGCTCCACCTTCTCACGGGATATTGCAGTTCTAATATTATTCTGCACAATTATACAGACAAACCCCCTTATATCAGTAGCGTGACCTTATAAAGACCATTCCCTACAGGGACCTATCTACTATAAAAATTAGAAAGATCACGGACTTACATAAAAATCTGTCTTTCTGGTGCAAGACCCTGGGAATTTAAAAGGGTCTCCAAATTTGTCCGAAATGGAGCTTAAATCAACAGGAATAACGAAGAGCTTCTGAGCCTTGTTCAATACCGCTAAGAAGATTAATCCCATCAAGGTTACACAGAGCAATACCACGTTCAGATTCCTCCTCTCCCTGCGATTGATCGCCATTGAAATACTCCTTAATTTCTTTAGTTCCAGCCTTATTTCATAAACCCTGAATAAACTTATATATATATATATATAGCTGCCAGATGATGTTCAATATTCCCCACTGTTTTGGGTAATGTCAGTTATATACTGCTTCTTCTTCTGCTTCAAATTCTCAGACGACTACCCGGATTTGTGGTTGTTGATTCAGAATGGGTGGTGCATGATGCGGTTAACAACTTACGCTATAAGGGGAAGAGAATTACATATAAAATAGCTTTACACCAATATACATCCATCTCAAACTCAGAAGACAATTACATATAAACTTGTGTTACACTATACTGCATCCATCTCAAACTTAGGTCAATTAAACGGATGGCCAACACGTGAATGGCGACCGACAAGGAAGAGTTGAGGCGATCTATGAATAGTTGGTTCAGACTTAAAATCTTTATCAGCTCTGATTTACCGTTAATATTTTTGCAGAAACCCTCCATGTCTTCTATTACCTCCCAGCTGTGATTCGGGATTGGTGAAAGAGCGGTGGCCTTATCTCAATTATTCCTGGAGACAACATCATATAATTAAATATAGTAGTATGAAGAAATTAGACAATTTTGATTTGATGGTCATTTTTGTTGGAATCTTGTATTTTTGGTAATTAGAATTTAATTTTATTTGATTTTGATGGTAGAAACGGATTCAGTATTCTTAAAAAAAAATATTTAGAAACTCAAAATTTTAAAATTTAACAATTATAACCTGGATTGAAAAAAAATAGTTATTATAACCTAGATTGAAAAAAAAAGAAGTTATTATAACCTAGATTGAAAAAAAAATAGTTAGATGGATAGTTTGGTTGGAAAACAATGAATCTCAAACAGAGTGAGATGTACGCAAAGGTTACTGTACCGTGTATCACTTTTGGCTTTTGGGAACTTTGTCAGACGTATAAATCGATTGAAAATTTACATGCTGAAAGTAACATCATTTTGTGGTTGCTCAGTTCTGCTGAATCGGGCCAGCGAATACGGGAATTCTGTAGAGTGCAGCCACGCATCCCTTATAAAAATCCAACAATCTTGTAGAATCACTTTCATCAAAATGCTATACTCCGTAGCATTAAGCTGCCAATCGTCTCTGTAATTCTTTAATGGTAGTTATTTCAAAGCATAACCAGGTTCTACACTGTTCATCGTGCTAGCCATCTTATGCTTTTCCCAGCCTTTTTAATAGTGCAGATTTGATATATTTTTGCTCTTAGACTTTGTTTTTGATAGATAGTATATTTATATCTTAAAAATATCTATTAAAAAACCAATCTATTTATGAACAAATTCTTTTCTAAAATAGAAAAGAATAGTTCTACACTGGTTCATCACTGGTTCAAAGCATAACCAGGTTCTACACTGGTTCATCGTGCTAGCCATCTTATGGTTTTACCCAGCCTTTTTAATAGTGCAGATTTGATATATTTTTGCTCTTAGACTTTGTGTTTGATAGATAGTATTTTTATAAAAATATCTATTGATTTATGAACAAATTCTTTTCTAAAATAGAAATCTAAAGATAATATATAGTACAATATTTATAATTTTAATTTATCTAATTTATATAAAATTTATATTTATTAATTTTTTATGAAAATTTGATATCAACTTTTTAAAATAAGTACAGAATGAGTTATATCTCTCTATTAAACTGTAGAATAAACCTCTTAAACACAATTAGAAAAACACTATTGAAACTTTCTATGGCTTTCCAATTTTTTTCATACCATTTTTTACAAATTGAAACTTTTAAGTCGAACTTTAAATGTGTTTACGCGTCATGAGAGGATTGTATGTGTTCCACTGGTTGAAAAATATAATTAAATTATTATTATTATTTTTATTAATTTTAAATCCATTATAAAATTGAATTAAGATAAAGATATAAATATTGTAATATGAATAGACAAATTGAAATTATTGAAAGATACAAGTTTATATTTTAAAGTTTGAAATTAATGTTTTATCAAAAAAAATTCAAGTAAGTTTCACTCAAATGTATTTTTGTTGGTTTGTTCGAAGACACAAAAGCATACAAGTTGTATAATCTTGTCACAAGGAAAGTAATCACCATTCGTGATATTCAATTTTTCAAGAATGAATCATGGGATGGAACCATCAAGAATAATGCCAAGATTGTGTCGAATGTCGAGCATGATGACATGGTGGAGGAAATGGTTCAAACATCACATGTAAATCAAAATGTGGCAGCACCGTCGACTGCCATGACACCACGGCATGGTTCAATACAAGGAACATCGACACAAGTTGTAGCTCAAGCTACACTGACAAGCACACTAAGAGGACATCATACTCCATCAAGCAGTTCGTCGAGGTTGACATCAATAGACCCAGTTAAGACAAGAAGTATACGTGAAATATATGAAGTTGGTACACCAAATTCATTCTCTCTCTTTGCATTATTTTCTCAAATAGATGATCCGTTAACATTTGAGGAAGTTATCAAAGAAGAAGTATGGGCACAAGCCATGGATGAAGAAATATAATGCATTGAGAAGACTCAAACATGGGAGTTGGGAGATGTACCAAAAGATAAGGATGTAATTAGTGTCAAATGGATTTACAAAACCAATGAAGATGTTGATGGGAATGTGCATAAGCACAAGGCAGGAATGGTGGCAAGAGGGTTCACACAGCATCCTGACGTACACTTCAATGAGACTTTCGTACCAATCGACACATTGATACAATCATAACAGTTTTGGCCATTGCTGCACAAAACAAATGGCATGTTTATCAAATGGATGTTAAATTGGCATTGTTGAATGGCTATTTAGAGGAGGAAGTATATGTGTAATAGCCACAAGGCTATGGAATTTCAGGTCAAGAGAACAAAGTGTACATGCTGAAAAAGACACTCTATGGTTTGAAGCAAGCTCCTAGAGCTTGGTATAGTCGCATTGCTTCCTATCTCACCCGGAATGGATTTCACAAAAGTGAAAGTGAACCAACGTTGTACACCAAATTTAATGAGCAAGGTAACATGTCAATTGTCTTCCTGTATATAGATGATTTAATATTTATTGGTGATTTTGGCATAAATGATTTTTGAATGATCATGAAAAACGAATTTGAAATGACTAATTTGGGGCTTATGAAATTTTTTCTCGACATTGAAGTCCAACACTTTGAAAGAGGTATATTTATATCACAATCAAAGTATACAAGTGCAGTTTTAAAAAGATTCAATATGTCTAATTGCAAGATAACCCCAACACTAGTAATAATAGGTTTAAAATTGAGCAAGGATGTTGATGGATCAAATGTAGATCCTACGCTGTTTAAAAGGCTGGTTGGAAGCCTTATGTATTTAATTGTGACAAGACAAGACATCATGTATGGAGTAATTCTAATCTCAAGATTCATGGAGTCACCAAAATACTCTCATTGGCAAGTAGTTAAAATAATTATGAGGTATGTAAGTGGCACAAAGGACCTTGGTATAATGTATTCAAACTCAAAACAAATTAAACTCATTGGATACACTGACAATGACAATGGAGGCAACACAGATGATCGGAAAGGCACATGTCTGGGTGCACATTTCATTTTGGTACAAGTGTCTTGTTGTGGGCTTCGAAGAAACAACCCATTGTAACTCTGTCTTCGGCAGAAGTAGAGTATGTTGCAGCCACAGGCATTGCATGTCAAGTCGTGTCGATGCGGAGAATTTTAAAATACCTCTCATAGAACCAACAAGAACCAAAAACCATTTTCTGTGACAACACTTCATCCATTGTATTGTCAAAGAATCATGTGTTTCACAAGAGAACCAAGCACATCAAAACAATGTAATACACCAAAATAATTGTTAATTATTTATTATTTGGAATATTTTTTTGATATTTTTACAATAAAGTCAAAATTAATGTAATGGATTATTATTATTATTGAATAATTAAAATATTGAGAGGAAACAGAATTGAAGTAGCTATTGAAAGAGTGTTTGCTGACCCATAAGGGGAAATGACAAATGACAAAAGCTGCTCAGTAAGAACTCAAGTGATGGAGGAAGCATATTCCCCAAAATCGGGTCAAGGATCCTTGTGGAGTCCTAAAGAGCAGTAGGCTCATAAATGACCAAGTCCTAGGAAAAATACTATAAAATAGTATGTCCATCGAATAAGCAGGAGATTGGCAGTGGATGGGAAAATGATCTCTTGATGCAAAGAGATGGCACACTGATCAGATTTTTTCCTTGTGGTTCAGCAAATAGGCTCAGGGGTTCTAGAGAAAGTAAGACTTGGCTACTCTAGGAGTTGGTTGGGAGGAACGGAAGCTTCAGTTTTGTTTTCCCGACAGTGGTGACACGTTCCTTACTAAATTTCTTAACTGTTTAGTACTAATAATTATAGTCGGAGCGTAGATTTGAATTCGAAATGCATTTTAAACTGGGAATTAAATGATGTGTCTATTCCTAATATTTTTATCTCTTTCAATATTATGTTCTTAGTATAAGATATTATTTATTTATAAAATGTAGAATCACATATCTCCTTTATAGGTAGAAATCGCAATGGTGAATTAATATTTTCTAGATTGCTTCCTACATTAAACTACATTTCTATAAATCAAACTCTTATAAGTGTTATAAAACAAACTTATCTTAAGAATATCGTAGTGGTTGTAAATCCCTATCTCTCCATAGAAACCATGAATCAAAGCGACTAGGAAACCAACTTAACCACGAATCATATCAAGAGTCTTACCTTATGATTGATAGACGATCCAGATGTACAGTCCACAATCTAAGTCTCATTGGTGTTCACATGCACAAAACCTAGTGGCGTGATTATAGCTTTAATGACCAAAAATAATATATGTATTTTACTTATTTAACCGAGTTTGAGGAAATCCCTCACCTCTCGACAGAGAAGAAGGAAGCCTTAGAGGAGGTGACCCTGTCGTCGGTCTCACGAGGCCATGCTTAGTTCCCTGCATTCACATGCAAACAATGTTAATATGTGCAATATTAAAACTGTAAAGATAAAGAAAACCCAATTGCAAATATTGCTTGCATTCCAAGTTTGGGTCATGAGGGCGAAGCGGGCTTATTCCAAAGCTTCTGCACATACCCCGACTTCACCTGCCAACAAAACAATAGATTCAAAATAACTCAAATTTTATGAATGTAAACCTTATTAAAAACAACTCGAGAGGAAGAACTTACGTCGTTAAGTCGCGTAGAGGGCCAAGGGTCGGCTCCTCTTTGCTCTTCCTTCCTCCTGTGTCTACACAACAACATAAGCATTTAAGTCAATCTCTGTATTTAGGTTTTGTTGAAATGCAGATGATGGGTTATTATTAAGATATGGACAAATCATTTCAAATGCGTGTTCAATATAATTTTACAAATAATGCTAAAAATTAGTAGAAAATAAATATTTTCAAAAATAAATTTTCATTACATCTTCCACTAGCAGTTTGAACAAAAAAAATGTTAGATGGATAGTTTGGTTGGGAAAACAATGAATCTCAAACTAAGTGAGATGTACGCAAAGTTGATGGTACCATGTATCATTTTAATGGGTGCTTTCCATCTTGTTTATGGTTTCTCCACCCATTTTAATAGTGCAGATCTGATATATTTTTGCTCAATTATGTTGCAAGCTTGCATACAACTAAAAAAAAATCAAGTAGAATTCATATATTCCCCTAAAATACATAAACAAACATGGTAAATCCCTTGCCTCTATTCGAAATATCAAAGTTACTCTTCCAAGAACATCAATAAACACCTTATAGTTTTGATGAAACTTCCCAATCCAAGTGTTAAAATAAGGTATAGAAGCTTCCCATGCTTTTAACAAATATTTCGTCTTGAACGAAGGGTACTTTTTGGCTAAGGTCAAGACAACAAAGTTCAACAATAGACTCTATGAACATGAAGATACATAGGTAGGTTGATGTACTTGATTAAACATGACAATCACATACTATCATACATGATATAATCCAGCGGAACCCTTGCAACCATAAAATCCATAAAGATCTGCTAAATAGACTTTGAAGTCCAAAAAACATCACACTCTACAACAAATAATTACATATCTAACAAAATCGTTGCCTATACTGGGATTTTATTCATCAACAACACATTATGTCACCTATTCTAGGGTCTAGTTGTTGCCTCTACCTGCAATCTGGGAGTTAGTCTTGCAAAGGCAATAGTCAGAACCTCACAATTTTGCCGAAACTTTGTAATCCAAGCCTTAAAATAAGTTAGAGGAGCTTCACAATCAACATATGCACTCACGACACTTTATGTACACATGCATACTTAAAATTTTGAATTAATACTTGAATTTAGGACATAAATATGAAATGAAAAAATGTTAAATGCTTATTCTTTACTGTAAAATCCAAGATCAATTTTTAAATTTACATGAGAGATTTAGTTTATATGTTGTTATTTGTCGTACATTAGTTATACAGTTTTTAGTGCTTAGATATGTCATTATATCATGTGTTTATATTTTTAATGATGTTTTATTTGTATTTATGATTGTAGTGGCTACTATGGATAACAATGCGGAGATACTGAGGTTTATTGCCCATTTGAGAGAGATTGGTTCTGCTTGGAGGGGTGGAGATGAGCTCCGCCGCTCCTTGTCAGATTCTTTGTTGTATATTATTGATACAATTCCAAGATCGAATGATGCTTTGTATAGCATCACATCTTACACGGAAAGGAAAAGACAATAATATGCTGATGGGTTAAGTTACAATGAGGTAAAAAAGCTCAAAAATAACAAAACAACACATCTATTCATTGTTTAGACTTCCTGGGACGGATGACATTCCGAAGATCAACAGGCCACATATTTCTCTTGAGTGGTGCACCTTTCCACCCATCAGAGACAATTGGATGGATAGGTGGTACATGGTTTTTGACATTCCCCCTCATAACAATAGGGAAGTACCAATGTACTTCCTCCGAAAATTGTATGTAGAGTTTGTGATGGGGAAACATGTCAACTATTTTGACATGTTGGGATTCTAGGGAGTTGGTAGGGGGATGCCCCAACATCGACCCAATGCTAGGCATAGAGATGCCAATCCACAGAGACCTGCACCCCGTGCCCAGCTACCGAGGGCAGACATCCCTCCTGCATATGACATGGTTGCCTAGACATGGGAGGCATTTTTTACTCTAGCTGAGATGGTCTCTCGACACACGATCACTATTGACTAGAGAGCGCCATCTTCCTATGCTGGTGTACAACCACCAGATTTAGGTGGTGGAGGGACATCTATTGGTGGGGATAGACCGACATCCCATGTGCTTCAGAGCAATCCACACTTATGCACATCATGTGGGAGACCCTGTTATGGTCCTGGACCAAGACTTGGTACCACTACGATGATTGGTGGTCAGGTAAGGACATTGTTTTAAAACTCTGTT
>LPNX010115403.1:238371-264943 GCA_001517045.1 Pseudotsuga menziesii
TTGTAGTATTTAAAAATGGGCTCCCGTATTTCTTAACTAAAATGCACCCCCATTTTTATTAGCTAAAATGTGCTCACGTTTTGCTTATATAAAATGAGCTTCCATTTTTCTTTACCAAATCATGCTCGCATTTTGTTTAAATTCAAAAATCTATTCCCTCCAAATGATAAGGCCGAGCCTCCACCCATGCTTTCATGGAATTCTTATGCCTATGTGTCTGCTTCGTACTTTGCTTTGGATTCAACATGCCTATGCCTTGGAGTATCATAAACCATGGCCAATTCAACATTATATCCAAATTTTCAATATGCTCGTGTTTAGCGGTTCATTTGATTATGCTGCACGCCTCCATTTTTTATGAGATTTTAGAAACATATATTGTTTTTTTGCAGATCCTAAATATGTAAATTTTAACAAGAGTACATAATTTTTTCTATTTTTTTCTTATTTATCTTCTGTCATCATTCCTCAACTCAAAAACACACTATTAGTGTTTTGTCCATATCTCTTTCATTTCTCAACCATTTAAAAAACAAATTGTATGGTGGACTAAAGAACACCAACCTCCACATGCTATAAAAAAACCCATTTCCAAATAATTGCATTAAGACATTCAAATGCTGCACCCACAATTGACGTATACCGTTTTCGAGGTTTCATCTCTTAGATAATTAAAAAAAAAATTAAAATTTATTTTTATTATTGGGAAAATAGTCATGCACTAGTCCTATATGTTCTCTATATGTATACCGGTTTTCGTAAGTTTATTCCATCATTTAGACACTCATACGCTGCACCCACAAAAACATATACCTTATAATTTGTCCCAAAAATAAAAAGTGCCCGTTAAAAAATATCTAACTTTAGATAGTTAACAACATTTTCAATAGAAAAAAATTATATATTTGGAAAGGTCATTCAATTTCCTACATTTCTTGTTTTTACTAATCGCAAGATTCATTGTGTAAGTGTCTCAAAATATCCATGCAAGTTGATGGATGTCTATTTTTTCTGTTTTGTATTGCATCTAATGCACCAAAAGAGACCCTCAACTTCTTGCACACACCCTTGTTCATTACAAGAGGTTCTCCACATCAAAATATTCTGTTATATCGTGTATTATGATTATTCATTACAGGAGGTTCTCCACATATTATGGAACCCAAAGGAGGTATTCCTATACAACTTCTTGGAAACTCTGAACTCCCTATCAGCTATTTTTCACATCATAGGGATGGACATTAGGGGCTTCCTAACCAATGTGTATGGTCCTCCTAGGGCAGAGTAGAAAGTGCACTTTCGAGAGTCTCTAAGGATGATAAACACTTTGACGGAAGGAAAACTATGGATTATAGGAGGAGACTTCAACCTTATAAGGAGTCTCGAGGAAAAAAAAAGGCGGGATCCGTCAGCTAAACCCCATATCTGAAACTTTCAATGAAGCAATTGATACCCTCAATTTGGTTGATGTCAAAACTAATAACGACAATTTCACTTGGAATAATAAAAGAACAGGGGACAGAGGCATAGCATGCAGGCTTGATCGCTTCTTGGTTACTAAGTCAATAATAATGACAAGGGAGATCTGAAAGCGTTCGTCCTTCCTTCAGCTGGATCAGACCACTAGCCCATCAAGCTAGAATGGGAAAATGTGGGCCCTAATCTGCATAGACCCTTCTGTTTTGAAAAGTTCTGGTTGCTTCAGCTGGATCAGACCACTGGCCCATCAAGCTGGAATGGGAAAATGTGGGCCCTAATCTACATAGACCCTTTCATTTCGAAAAGTTCTAGTTGCTTCAGCCAAACTTTCAAGAAAAATTAAAATAATGGTGGGAAGGAATCCCAGTCATTAGAGGAACCAAGATGTACCAGTTCCAGGAAAAGTTAAAAATCCTTAAAACAAACATTAAATAGTGGAATAAAGAATTGTTTGGTAATATTTTCCAGGCGAAAGTGGAGCTTGACTGTAAAATCAAAGAAGTTCAACATCAGGGTATGTAGTCCGGTTTCTCACTAGAGATCAGAGAGACGGAACGCTTGTTGATCCAAGAATTCAGTCAACGTGAATAGTAGGAGGAGATATACTGGAGCCACAAAACCATAGTTAAATGGATTCAAGAAGGAGAAAGAAACACTAGTTTCTTTCATAAATCGGCTATAAATCACAGGAAAGGCAACAGATTGACAAGACTACAAACCGAAGAAGGAAATATTGCCGAATCCCAGGAATATCTGGAGCGAACGGTAAATTTCTTTTTCTCTAACCTTCTGGAGGAACCGAAAAAAGACTGTGAAGCCCCTCAGAGAGAAGTTCTGAGTCATATTCCATAGGTTATTATGGAGGAACACAATATTCTCCTCATGAAGCCTATAGAAGTGGAATAAGTGGAGGAAGCGGTCAAACAGATGGAAAAAGATAAAGCACCTGGGCCAGATGGATTCACTACAAATTTTTTCCATGCAGGTTGGGACTGGCTAAAAGAGAAGGTATGGGCTCTTGTGGAGGACTCCAAAAAATCAGGTAATATCATAAAAGCACTGAATGCGACTTTCCTGACCCTTATACCCAAAGAGTCAGGAACTAAGGACCCAGCGAAGTTAAGACCGATAGCTCTATGCAATGTCATCTACAAAATTATAACTAAAAACATTGCTAATAGACTTCGCTCTTTGCTACCTCTCATTATCTCTCTGAAGCAAGCGAGGTTTGTGGAAGGTAGACAAACTTTATATGGTATCATCCTCATCCATGAAACAATTCATTTGGTCAAAATCAGGAAAAATCCAGGTATGCTCCTTAAATTAGATTTGTCTAAAGCTTATGACAAACTAAATTGGGAATTCTTAGCAGGTATGCTCAGGGCATTCAGATTCTCAGATCAATGGACCAGTTGGGTTATGAACTTGGTATCCTCAGCCTTCTTCTCTATTTTGGTTAATGGTATGCCTGGGATGCCCTTCCAAAGTTCTAGAGGTATCAGATAGGGAAACCCCTTATCCCCTTTTCTATTCATTATAGCTTCGAAAGGTTTGGGCAGAATGCTCAAGAACCTCCGAATGGAAAATAAGATTAAAGGTCTAATAATCACGAAGGATTTGGAGCTGCAAACTCATCAACAGTTTGTTGATGATACCATGCTCATGGGGCCATCAACGATGAAAGAGGCTCGAGGAATCAAGGAGGGGCTGGACACCTTTTTGGAGGCAAGTGGTCTAGAAATCAATAAGACCAAATCCCAAGTGTATTTCTTTAATACTCCCAGAATAACGAAAAGCAATATTTTGAGAATTCTAGGCTTCTCGGAGGGCGGGCTACCTTCCAAATACTTAGGAGCTCTGCTGGCTGAATCGACCATCAGACAGGTCTCGTGGAAGGACCTTCTAGACAAGCTCAGAAAGAAACTCAGCCTATGGACCTTTCGAGCCCTAAATTTCCCAATTAGACTCATTTTGGTGAAGTTCGTACTACAGGTGATGCTTTTGTACATGTTCTCAGTTCTGGCAACCCTAAAATTGCTGATTAAGAAAATAAGGAATTTACAAAGGAACTTTCTCTAGGGGGGATGATTGTCACAGAAAATGGGCCTTAATCAACTGGAAAATAGTCTACACACCTAAAAATGTGTGAGGTTTGGGTTTGCGTGACCCATTAGACTCCAACAAAGCTATGGGAGCGAAAATTTGGTGGAAGTGGATAACATATGAGGACGAACCATGGGAAAAGCTCTGGCATGCCAAATATGCCCACCAATGGCCAAAAAAAACTCTAATGAGATTCAACAAGAACCTACTAGGATCTAGTATATGGAAGGCGGCCCAAGAAAACCATGATCTCATCCAAAGACACAGCTTTTGGGAGGTTAGAGATGGTAATTCGACAAGATTCGTTAGCGAGGCATGGAACCAAGAGCAAAGCATAGATAAATGGGAGCATATCCTAATTCTTAAATTGCATCCCTAGCTCCACCAGCTTTAGCCGGTAAAGGAATTCCGGGACCTGGAATCCCCAGACAAGGTTTTCAGGACATGGAAAAATAAAGAATGGTAGCAAAGTATGACATCGATGGAGGACATTAAAAATTTTTACTCAGACCTATGATCCAGAAGGATCCCATGGCACGAAGGGAAAGATAAAATTAGGTGGGGGTATTCCAACCTGGGAAGGTTCAACATTAAAGAGGCTATCGGGGTTATGAATGAAAATTACAGACAGGAAAAAGAAGCTAAGTGGGGGAAAATATGGGGAGGGAATTGGTGGCCCAAAATAACAGCCTTATGTTGGCTTGTTCTCAAAAGAAGGATCCTAAGCTAGGATAACATTCAAAGACATGGTTTTGTAGGTCCTTCAAGATGCAGTTTATGTGAAAAAAGTAATGAAACTATCAATCACCTGCTCGATGAATGTACAGTGGCTTCAAACTCAATTCCATGCACTCAGGCAGACTAGATCTCACTATAGCAGAATGGTCGAAAAACAAATTCAAAAATAAGATTTTGAACAGAATATGGGACCTGTTCCCAGGATTCATGGTCTGGGAGATATGGAAGACTCGGAACCTAAAAATGTTTGAAAACAGTAATTAAAGGGTGGAAGAATTATGGGCAACCCTGGACGCACATATAAAAGAAACCATAACTCTCTCATCTTGGGCGTTAGAATACCTTGAAGCAGATGCAACAGAAAAACAAATTCTAAAAGAATGGGGAATAAAACAATTGCCTCTGAACAATGCACGCCTCTGTAAATCGATCCCGCAAATGATCAGTGCAGAATTCTGGCAGAAACCTCCAGCGAGTGCCTTCAAATTGAATTTTGATGCTGCAGCTAAGGGAATCCCCAGCCCTGCTAGATTTGGTGGAGTAATTAGGGACTCCCATGGCAGAATACTAAGTCTTTATTGGGGAAGCCTGGGTTCAGGCACCAATATCTTGGTGGAGCTGGATGGATTGATAAATGGTGTTTCTTGGGCGATTCAGAACCAGAGAACTCCAATGATAGTCGAGGGGGGCTCAATGGTGATTATCAACCCATCCAAAAGATTAATGCATGGTGAGAAAATAAACCAGGTATCTCATAATTGGCAGTGGGAAGGTCGGCTCTCGGCGCTCAGAGAAAGACTCAGGACCACCCTCGCGCTGGGATTTTCTCACATTAAGAGGTCAGGGAATAAGGTGGCAGATATTCTAGTGAACAAAGGTGTGGGGAATTCTAGCTCATTCCATGTAGAAGACCATGCAGCCAAGATGGACAGTAGGTTATGGGAGAAGTGCGAGAAGGTTGCAATTGGTGAATATGGTGGGGCCAACCCTGATCATCCCCTGAGACTAGTTAGGGATGTGATCATTAGTTCACACGCCTCACCACATGCAATCCTCCCCTTAGCATGCGACTTACCCATCATCTTGGGATCCCTTTCAGAGAGCCACGTGACGAGACATGCAAAAGCTGACGTTCATTCTTCATGGTCAGGGCGGTGGGATGCTGAAGTGATGGTTCCTCCACTTGGACTTAACACACAATATTGGACAAAGGTTCCTATACAGATGGTGAGCATGGGAAAGATCGAGCAGACGCAGGTGGCAGATCAGAGATCGAAGAGCTAGAAGATCCGAGCTCTGGCTCAAGCCTTTAAATTTTGATCTGGTTCAGGATTGCATGATGTGTGAAACTCAAAAGGACGGTACTTGCTGGTTAGAGGGTGGTGATATTTTAGGTATGGGTACTGCAATTGATTTTCAAATCCGGTTGAGCACCATAAGGCCATTAATTGAGGATCCAATGACCAATCTCTTGCATGCATAAGGAGATTGGATCAGGCTTAGAAAAATTAAGAGCCGTAAGATAGATGTTTCCCAAGGACCGAATTGGAAACAAAGGAGGAAGAAAAGAATAAATCGCTCCAGTGCCCATCACAACAACTTAGCTATTTATAGGCATGAGGAAGGGAAGAGGACCACCAATGCCTAGATCTTGCTGGTATCTATCTTCCATCTTGAGGTCAATTGGATCTCTATGTTGTGTTATAGCATGCCTCATCAGGGGAGGATGAGGAGTGCCAAAGCGTCAGTACTTCTATGATGGTTGGTTCGTCCAGCTCTAATTCCTCAGTCAATAAAGGCCTGTCCCCATTGATGTTCAATTAGGGAGCCCAATATATAGCGGGAACCCTGGCAAGGGTGGAAACGGTTATTGCTATCAAGGAAATGAATTTGATCAGAGAGTACGAAAATCACCAAGGTAGACCGCTCATTGCAAGCCCGTTCTGGACAGGGCGTATCCTGTTGGCAAGATAAATTCAGCAAAACCTCTAGACTATGTGGGGCATCAAAGAAGCACTGGAGATCATCAGAAGAGGCCAGCAGGAATCACCCACGGGTTTCCTAATGTTGGATTCAATTTCCAGTGCATTACAAGGTAGACTTGGAGAACACCCTGTTGCGCCTCCTCCATCTCCAGCGAACCCAATGTCACAATGAGGTTGGAAGGCCCTATCTAGATGATTTTTGTTGGATTGTCAAGACCATTTCTAGTCCAGGAATGGACTTAGCCTGTTTAGTTTCTTTTTGTGAACCCGGGCTTTCTCTCAGTCCCGAGGATCATGATGTACATACCCTTCTTATCTTTTTCAGTTCTGTTCAGTTCTGTTAGTTCTCATGAGCTTAACTTTTACGCTCAAGTCTATTGGTTTTGTCTTATGTATAGAAGGGATGGTAGTCCCTGGTTCTCCTTCTCTCTTGAAGGGAAGAGAGTGAAGCTTAAGGTGTAATGGGACTAGACTCTTTGTGTTAAAGCTTCGCCCGGACCAGCAGCCCCATCGCTGGCCAAGCCTGACTATAACTTTTTTGTAACTTTTTGTACCATCAGTAATACAAATTCCTCTGCTTACTAACAAAAAAAAAGATGCATTTAAGTATAACAAGATAAGACAAACATGAAATGAATCCTAGTTGTACTCTTGTTAAACACCTATCTACTTAATTAATTTAATTATCTTTGTAAATATTATAATTTTTATAAATATATAAAATTTATATCTTAATTTAATATTTTTATTTTTCAAAATGATTTAAATTTTGTAGAATATAAAATATTTGTCTAAATCAAATTTATTCTTAAAAAAAAATATAACGCTACAAGAATGAGCTAAAACTTGAGCCTGTAAATTCAATACAATCTAATTGATATTTGAATCTAGGACACTAGATCTTATATCTATGACTATTTTTTTTAATCTCACATATTTTAACTTCAAAACTCTCTCATATATAAAGATTAAACAAATTCTAACTAATTTACATATTTAAAACTACATTCTAAACCATTTAGAACAAGTAGAAAGTACAATGTAAGGAGATTAAATAAATTTTAACTAATTTTCATATCTAACACTAAATTCTAAACCATTTACAACGAGTACAAAGTACACAACACTAAACTTTAACTAAGTTACAACTAAATTTCAACATTAGTTTTAATGAATACGAATGTAGATTCATTTTAAAATCAAGAAATCAAATTTTTCCATATAAAATAATGCGATATTTTTTATGTTTTGCTCAACAACTTTATTTAATTTTTAGTTGTTATGTGAGTAACTAAAGTGGCAATATCTCCTCTTACTCAAGTGTACAAGAGAGCTAGCAACAATAGATTTATAGTATAGCAACAAGATAACCTAATAAATAAAATTAGACAAAAATTAACAAACTACGACCTTAATTTAATATTTTTATTTTTCAAAATGATTTAAATTTTGTAGAAAATAAAATATTTGTCGAGATCAAATATTTTATAACGCTACAAATATAAAACAAATATAACGCTACAAGAATGAGCTAAAACTTGAACCTCTAAATTCAATACAATCCAATTGATCTTATATCTATGACTATTTTTTTAATGTCACATATTTTAACTTCAAGACTCTTGAACATAAAGAGATTAAACAAATTCTAACTCATTTACATATTTAAAACTACATTCTAAACCATTTACATCAAGTACAAAGTAAGGAGATTAAATAAATTTTAACTAATTTAAATATCTAACATTAAATTCTAAACCATCTACAACCAACCAGCACAAAGTACACAACACTAAACTTTAACTAAGTTACAACTAAATTTCAACACTAGTTTTAGTAAAGACGAATGTAGATTCATTTTAGAATAAAGAAATCAACTATTTCCACATAAAATAATGCGATTTTTTTTATGTTTGTTTTGCTAAACAACTTTATTTAATTTCTAGTTTTTATGTGAGTAACTAAAGTGGCAATATCTCCTCTATACTCAAATATACAACACAGTTTTATATTTTAGCAACAATAGCTTTATAGTCGAGCAACAATAAACTCTACATAACCTAATAAAATTTTACAAAAATTAACAAACTATGACCTTAATTTTATTTTTATTTTTCAAAATGATTTAAATATTATAGAATATAAAATATTTGTCTAGATCAAATTTATTCTTAAAAGCAAATATAACTCTACAAAAATGAACTAAAACTTGAGCCTATAAATTCCATATAGTTCAATGATGGAGATTAAATAAATTTTAACTAATTTATATATCTAACACTAAATTCTAAACCATTTATAACGAGTACAAAGTACACAGTTCACTAAACTTTAACTAAGTTACAACTAAATTTCAACAATAGTTTTACTGAAGACAAATGTAGATTCACTTTAAAATCAAGAAATCAAATTTTTCCAGATAAATAATGCTATCTTTTTTATGTTTGTTTTGTTTAATACCTTTATTTAATTTTTAGTTGTTATGTGAGTAACTAAAGTGGCAATATTTCCTCTATACTCAAGTGTACAAAACAGCTTTATAGTCTAGCAACAATAAACTTTACATAGCCTAATAAAATTAGACAAAAATTAACAAACTACGACCTTTTGTAAAAATATTATGATTTAATTTTCTTTCTATTCTCAAAAGAATTAATGAAATTAGAATTACAAATATCATATGATGAAATTATACAACATAAAAATATTAAGTTATATACTTGAAAAATAAATTTTGTATAGTAAAAAATTATAAGTGTGTTATGATTAGACAACCATATTCCAATAATAAACCAAAAAAATTTCTAACATTCTATTCTCTAAAACACTAAGAAAACATATATCTTTTAAAAAACTTTAAAAAATTATTGAATTAAACTTATATAACCAAATTCCCATATTATTAAGATTATACAACCAAATTCCCATATAATTAAAATTATACTACCAAATTGCCATAATATCCAAAAAAAAATCCTAACATTCTTTCCTCTATAACACTGAGAAAACATCTCTCCAAATTCCCATAATATTTTTTCCTGTATAACAGAAAACATTTCTACTTTAGAAGGATAAGAAATTTTATTCAATTAAATTTACTATACAACCAAATTCCCATATTATTCCAAGAAACAAATCCTAATATTCTATCCTCTAGAACACTAAGAAACTTTACTGAGAAAATGAAAACATATCTCTTTTTAATGAAAGAGAGAGTCACAATAATTATAATAATACTTACAAAGAAAATGAAGTTGTAACCAATCTCCAACACTTAGCCGAAGAAGCGCACCCTTCTCCACATCATGTTCAAGTAATTTTGACTCATAAGGGGCATCACGGCTAAGTAATTGATCTCCTCTGTGCTCTTCATCAGATAACAATGCTCGTAAATCTCTCTGCAACGGTGGAGTGCCTTGTCATCCACTGCAACGATGAGAAGATTCTTCAACAACTGTTCAGTTCTGTTACCCACTCGAAAAATCTGCAAGAACATATCGAGCATGCTATTATTCTCTGCCCATGATACGTTAACCGAGGTGATTATAACCGTTTTGTTTGGGTTCATAGCCTTTGACAGTGTCAATTCAAGCTCAACCTCTCACTGGATATTGGAGTTCTATTATTATTCTGCACAATTATACAGACAAACCCCATATATCAGTATTCTGACCTTATAAAGACCATACCCTACAAGGACCTATCTACTATAAAAATTAGAAATATTACGGACTTACATGAAAATCTGCCTTTCCAGTGCAAGATCCTGGGAATTTAAAAGGGTCTCCAAATTTGCCCGAAACGAAGCTTAAATCAACAGGAATGATGAAGAGCTTCTGAGGCTTGTTAAATACTGCTAAGAAGATTAATCCCATCAAGGTTGCACATAGCAATACCACGTTCAGATTCCTCAAAACCCTGTGATTGGCCGCCATTGAAATATTCCTTAATTTATTTCGTTCTAGTCTTATTTGATAAATGCTAAATAAACATATATAGCTTCCACACAATGTTCAATATTCCCCCCTATTTTGGGTAATGTCGTCCACTTGATAAAATGACAATTAAGAATATATATTTGTTGCCTTGTATTGACGATCTGTTCAATCAGATACGCGGAACAACGATATTTTCTAAAATCGACTTAACATCTCGTTATCACCAAGTTAGAATTAAGGATGAAGACATCTTTAAAACTATTTTCGGCACAAGATACAGGCACTATGAATTTGTGGTTATGCCCTTTGGGATAACAAATGCACCAACAACACAAATGTGTAGTTGTCTTTATAGACGACATATTAATTTATTCTAAGACAAAAGAAGAGCATGATGAACACCTAAAGATAATTTTGCAAGTGTTAAGAGAACATCAGCTATATGCGAAGTTCAGCAAATGTGATTTTTATAAAGATAAAATACAATATTTCGGACACGTACTATCCGAAGAGGGGATATCAGTGGACTCAGATAAAATAAAATCTATTATTGATTGGCCTGTTCCTAAGGAAATAACTGGTGTACGATCCTTTATGGGGATAAGAGGATACTACAAAAAATTTATTGAAGGGTTTTCAAGAATTGCGAACCCTATAACTTCATTAGAGAAAAAGGGTAAGAAACTTGTGTAGGATCAGAAATGCGAAGACATTTTTAATAAACTAAAGGAATTATTAACTACTACACCCATCCTAAAAATAGCAGACTGAGACAAAGACTTCGTCGTATGCACTAATGCATGCAATGAAGGATTGGGCGGGGCGCTGACACAAGATGGTCATGCAATTGCGTATGAATCAAGAAAATTAAAGAATCATGAAAAGAATTATGCAACCTGTGATTTAGAATTGGCTGCAATAATTCACGCTTTAAAAATGTGGCGTCATCACTTAATAGGTAAAATATTTCTGCTAATGTGTGATAATATAAGCCTAAAATATCTGTTTGATCAGCAAGGAAATCTAGATGGCTAGCCTTCCTTGGCAAATATGATTTTGAAATCAAACATATTAAAAGAAAAGTGAAGAAGGTGGTTGATGCTTTGAGCAGGAATGCTGTAACAAATTTTATAGCTTCCATTAGTAGTTACGAAGCTGATCTGGAAGATAAATTGAAAGAAGGAACAAAATGGGATCCAAAATACCAAATTTTAAAAGAAAGATAACTCAGAATACATCTAAAAATGTAATTATAGATTACAGTTTTAATGATCACGGTTTCAATACCATCTAAAAACAGACTATATGTACCAATTATATCTGAGGTTAAGCTATTGATTTTGAATGAAATTCATAAAAGTCCTTATTTTGGACATCCAGGGTATCGGAAAATGATTACTATGTTAAGAAACGAGTACTTTTGGCATAACATGAAGAATGAGGTTGTTGAATTCTTAGCTAGGTGTTTTGAGTGTCAGCAAGTTAAGTTTGAACATCAACACCTAGTAGGCCTGCTACAACCATTACCAATACCAAATTGGAAATGAGAAGTCATTAGTCTTGAATGTGTAACTGGTTTACCTAAAAACCAGAAACATAATGATTCCATAATGGTGATTGTAGATAATTTAAGTAAAGCAACACACTTTATTCATGTTAAAACAACTCATACAGCAGCTAATATTGCCAATATTTTTATGAAAGAAATATTTTTTCTGCATGGAATTCCAAAGGTAATTATTTCTGACCAAGATCCTAAATTTACCGGTAATTTTTGGAAAATTTTATTTAAAGGATTAGACACTAAACTAAATTTCAGTACTGTTTATCATGCGTAGAAGGATGGACAAACATAAAGAGTTAATCAGGTACTCGAAGATATGCTGCGAATGTATGCTAGTGATTATCCCAAGAAGTGGGAAGACTATTCGCACTTAGTTTAATTTGCTTACAATAACCATTATCAGGCCTCAACAAAGCTTAGTCCTTTTGAAATATTATATGGTAGAAAGTTTGACACTCCTATTACATGGAGTAATCCAGTAGATCGATTGATGTTAGGACCTGACATGTTAGAAGCATTGGAACTAACAATGAAATAGGTACAAGGCAACTCGAAAACCGCTCAAGACAGGCAAAAGAGTCATGTTGATCTTAAAAGAACTCCGAGAGAATTCCAATTTGGTGAGCATGTGCTTGTTAAGGTTTAACCAAGAAAGAGATCCTTTAAATTAGGGAGTTGTGCTAAATTACCACCCAAGTATTGCAGATGATTCAAGATATTGGCAAGAGTGGGTCCAGTGGTATTACAGACGATTTGAGATATTGACTCCATCTAGGTTGAAAGAACCAATGTCCTCACACCCGGGTGTTGGAGACTCAGCACTGAATAGCTGTACATTAAAAAAAAACCAGTGAAAATGCAGTGCTCACTTTTATTGTCTAACTTTCTTCTGAGTTCATCAAGTATATGTGCAAAAGAAATAGAACCAAAGATTCTAAGAAGTGAGACACTAGTCTCAGTGCCACTCCATGCTTCTTCAAGAATCTTGTCTTGGACAGTCACTGTGGGTGATCTGTTGAGAAAGTAGACTGAGCATCTAACAACTTCAGCGCAATACTCATTTGACAGCTTCTTGTGTGACAACATGCTACAGGCCATGTTCATGATGGTCCAGTTCTTTTGTTTAGTAACTCCATTCTGCTGTGGAGTGTATCTAGTGGTGAATTGTCTCTAGATTCCATGCTGCTTACAAAAGTCTGAAAACTCATGTGAATCATATTCACCTCCACCATCTGACCTGAGCATTTTAATGGACTTTCTAGACTGCTTCTTAGTGAGAACCTTGAACTCTTTAAACTTGGAGAAGGTCTCCGATTTGTGCCAGAGAAAATAAATCCATGTTTTTCTGCTAAAAACTTCCTCCTATGGATTGGGTTTGTATGGGTCCATAGAGGTATGTATGAACTAACTCAAGTTTCTCTTTGGCACGAGATGTGGAAGTGGGGAAACTGTCCCTATGATGTTTACCAGTGATACAATGCTCACAGGTGCTGGATTGTTTATGAATAACTGGTAATCCTTTGACCATTGACTGTTTGTACAGGAGATTGAGACTCTTGAAGGGAACATGACCGAATCTACAGTGCCATAACCAGGATTCATCTTGATTGGAAACTGTATGAGCTATAGGATGTGGAAGGTTGGCACTCCTAAGACTAAGAGGAAAGATTCTATTCTTTGTCATTTCAACTTTGGCTATGAATCTCTTATTGGGAGGTTTATCATAGATAGCACAATATGTATGATGAAACCTAACATCATACTTATTCTGAAGTAATTACCTATACTGATCAAATTTATAGGCAAATGAGGTACATAAAACACCTCATGAATGGACATTTTTTCATTTTGCTTACTAAGTACAGGAATAATACCTTTTCCTTTTGCTGGAACCAGAGTGTCATCTCCTAGCTTGATATTCGTGACAACAGAGGAATCCAGACTAGAGAATAGTGACTTGTTACCTGTCATGTGATTGTTGCAACTGCTATCTAGTAGCCATAGATCTGAGCTGCAGTGTTCTTCAGTTGCTTGATAAAACAGAAACATCACCTCTAACGAACCTTTTTCTTCTTTGGAGACATTGGCTCTGCTATTGTTCTGGTCCACTTGCTTCTTTCTACATTCTCGTTCATAGTACCCATACTTCTTACAGTAGTTACACTGAACATTGGACTTATTGGTCCATCTCTTGCCTCTTTCCCTCTGACCTTCAGAGTTGTGAGAGTGTTCTGAATGCTCTGAGTGTTCATGACTATGACTAGTTCTGTCTTCTGTAGATCGAGACCATCGGCCTCTTCTTCCTCTACCTC
This sequence comes from Pseudotsuga menziesii, assembly GCA_001517045.1. Classification (NCBI taxonomy): domain Eukaryota; kingdom Viridiplantae; phylum Streptophyta; class Pinopsida; order Pinales; family Pinaceae; genus Pseudotsuga; species Pseudotsuga menziesii. The sequence continues at coordinate 252,491 of LPNX010115403.1, forward strand.
GTCCTCCTCTGCCTCGACCTCTATTGAGGGAATCCTGGGTGTTGAATGCATTGGCCAATTTGATTCTTTTTCTTGAGTTAATTGCGCTTCAGAAGATAGAAGAGATCCAGTGAACTCTTCTAAGGTGAACTTAGACAGTTCTTTTGCTTCTTCTATGGAAGTTACTACCATAGCAAACTTCTTGGTGAGACACCGAAGAAACTTTTGAACAATAATTTTATGTTCTAGTGGTTCACCATAGGTTTGGAATTGGGTTACAATATCTGAAACCCTAGTCATGAACTGATCCACAGTTTCTGACTCTTTCATCTTCAAACATTCAAATTGAAGGCGTAGGGTTTGTAGTCTTATCGTTTTAACGTGATCAGTTCCCTTGTAGGCTGATGCATGGTAGATTCCAAGCTTGATGTGCGTAGGTAGCACCTAATATCCGTGGGAAAATGGACTCCTCAATGCAACTTTGGATCATACATGTGGCTGTGAGATCTCAGTCTCGGCAAGCTTCGAGAGCATTCTTCTGGGCATAATTCATTGCAGCCCTAGCAACTGCTCCAGGTCTTTGAACTCAGTTTCCACCATATCCCATCATTTGTTGAGTTGCAGAAATGTCTTCATTTTGATAGACCAAAATTCATAGTTAGAGCCGTTCAGAACAGGTCCAGAGATCGGCTTCAAAGAGCTCATATTAGCCATCGGATATGACTAAAAATAATATTTTCCCTTGATTTTGTTTTTTTTTAAATAAAAAATCCCTTACTTAGCTCTTTTTTTTAATAATAATAAAAAAAAGCACCGCTCCTGGTTCAAATGCAATGGGCGATGTGGGGGCACGGTGCCAGAAATCGCTCTGAGTATCGACTGTTCACCGCGTATGCCAAATATCAGCAAAGCGGTGGCACCGCTTTTCTCTTCTTCACAAGAAGAGGCGGCACCGCTCTTTCAGTGTGGGAAAGAAGCGGTGGCCTCTTTAGGTAATGCCCATGGAAGTCACTTACAAAACAATTTTTTCCTATCTGAGTCGATTAGGTGAGGCGCTTCCTTCACCAATGTGCAGAATGCAAGTAATCCAGTGCTTTTCTCCCACAGCCAGCAAATCCTCTTGCTCTGAAATCAAGAGATCAGCTATGGCAAAGGCGACTATTCCAGACACACAATAGGATTTATGGGCAGCGCTCTTCCTCTTCTATCTCCACGTTTTTTTTAGCCTCTATTGAAGGCAAATCTGGAGATGAGCTTGCAATGGAGATCCATCCAAGAGAATAGTGAGCGATCTGGTGAGCCTAGAATGGAGATCCATGGGAGATCCCAATGATAGAGCTCCCTCTGCCAAGAAACAAACAAGTCATAGATCAGGAGCAAGGTTAGATCCGAGAGAAAAAAAAATAAAAAATCCTCCACATTTTTTTTTGGGTTAGGGAAGAAAATAATAAATAAATAAAAAACAAAAAATCATATCTGAAAAAAAAAAATAGAGTGTCATAGCTCCATAAGCAAGCCCTATATGAAAGTTGCTTCCAAATGGTTTCTGAGTGAGAGTTCTTTCCACTCTGTGAAAAGCCATACCCCAACAATGGACGGATCAGGTCATAAGCTCTGATACCATGAGAAAGAATAGAATGAAGCCGGAGAAGCACAATGGGTATATTAGATGCCTTCTCATTATTAAGAGATGTTTAAATAGGAAATACAAATGACAATAGTAGCTTGACCTAACTCGTGACCTAACTCATTAACTAACTATGGGTGAGATTACACTCTTCAATATAACTGCGACACGGTGTTCAATACTGCCCGTTGTTTTAGGTAATGTCAGTTATATACTGCTTCTTCTTCTGCTTCAAATTCTCAGATGACTACCCAAATTTGTGGTTGTGAATTCAGAATAGGTGGTGCATGATGTGGTTCACATCCTACGGGGTATACAATTACATATAAAATTGATTTGCACCATACATCCATCTCAAACTCCCATGACAATTACATATCAACTTGTGCTACACGATACTGCATCCATCTCAAACACAGCTCAATTATATTGGTGGCCAACACATAAATGGAAACCAACAAGGAAGAGTTGAGGCGGTCTATGAATAGTTAGTTCATACTTAAATTTTTATCAGCTCTGATTTACCATTAATATTCTTGCAGAAACCCTCCATATCTCCTATTTTTAGACTAAACTTATGCTATCAAACATATAATTAAATTTAGGTTGTCAAACTGAGGTGAGATTCTGAGGAAAAGAGTGGTGGGTCCATTTTCATAGCAATCGTCATGATTCAATAAAATTTCAAAATCAGGTTTTGTTGAAATGGAAATGATGGATTACTACTAAGATACGCACCAATAATTTCAAAGAGTTGTGAATCTGATTAACTTTTTTAACGAATAGTACTAAAACTTAGCAGAAATTAAATATTTTCACAAATAAACTTTCATTGCATCTTTCACCACCAAATTGAAAAAAATATAATTTGTTAGATTAATGGTTTAGTTGGGAAAACAATGAATCTCAAACAGAGTGAGATGTACACAAACTTTTATGGTAGCCGTGCATCACTTTGGATTTTGGGAACTTTGTCAGAAGTATAAATTGATTGAAAATTTACATGCAAAAAATAACATCATTTTATAGTTACTCCATTATGCTAAATCGAGCCAGCGAATATGGGAATTCCATAGAGTGCAGTCACGCATCCCTTATTAAAATCCAACAATCTTGTAGAATCTCTTTCATCTAAATTCTATACTATATAGCATTAAGCCGCCAATCGTCTCTGAAATTCTATAATGGTAGATATCTCAAAGCATAACCAAATTCTACTGTAGTTCCTCCTGCTAGCCATCTTGTTCATGGTTTTTTCCACCCGTTTTAATAGTGCAGATCTGATATATTTTTGCTCTCATAATCTTTGCCATATATACAGTACACTCATGATTATGAGGAAGGTACTATTTTTTATGGGAGTCTTGGTCATAAAAAAAAATTCTTGGCAAGACTGGACCTCTTTTTACTTGTTGAGTAAATCTTGTCTAAGTCAAATTTTTACAAGTGGAATTTCTATAAGTTAAACTTGATCAAAATACTTCGACAAGTTATTACTCTGATCGACAATTTTTCAATAGACTACTTTTAGTCGAGAAATTTATATGGATTTTGGCTTGACACTTTTACCTCGACCATAGTTGTACCTAGACTTCGACCACTTTTACTTCGACCGACTTACCTCACCTCGACAGGTTTTAATTCCATCGACTTTTGATTTTGACTTAACGACTTTTTGTGGAACTTCATCAACCAGTAACTTGGACTGAAAATTTGACACAACTATAATTCGACAACTTACAAAATCATATAACCAAATATTAAGTAAGACTTGTGTCGACCACTCTATCCTAAAAACTCAAACTTTTACATGATGTAATGTTTACGGATTCTATGTGTCTTTCACTTAAATTGTAAATATAAACAACATTTACTCAAGTAATTCTGGAGAGAATGTGCAGCTAAGTAAAAAATGCCTTCAACCATAACAATGGATTTATAAATCTTTTCGGGACATAACAAGGAACTAATGGCGTAAATACAAACTTGGAAATTTACAAGCATGTTTCACCTTTTACATGGCTTCGGCTCTCAACACTTTTAAATACACAGAAGCTTGACCTCCAAACTCTCCAGAGAGTTTTTCTTTCTTTTCCACTATTCAAAATTCTCTCTATTCTCTCAAAATTCTCTCTTTGATTTACCATCTTCTTCTTCTATATATATGAATATTAAAAGATTGCTTCTTCGTGAATCTACTGACTTATCACTAAAGACTATAATAACTATCCACCTAAAAACATATCTTTATAAATTTAATTCGACTGGTTTATATATGAGAGATATGAACACTTCATTCTGTTAGAGAGACTGACAGAAACAGATCTTCTACAGACTCTGACATAGTCAGCTGAGACGAGATACAAATATGCCATTAATAATTATTTCCAACATTCCCCCTTAATTATGAGCAAACGGGGATCTTAAAACAAAATATTACAAAATGTTTCAGATCTTAAACTTTCTATGTGCATGATAAAGTTCACTGTGCAGAACTTGGCATTCCGAGATAACTTCACAGATACTGGAAGATATCCCTTGCCAATGGATTTGTCAAGATGTCTGCAAGACAATCTTCAAACCTAGAAAATTCTAAACAATTTTTTTTGGTGTTCACCAATTCTCTTAGGAAATGAAACCTTGTGTCAATGTGCTTGGTTCTTTTGTGGAACACATGGTTTTTTTATCATGCAATGGTTAAACTGTTGTCGTAGAAAATGGTTGTCGATTCTTGCTGGTTCTGCGACGTGTGTTTTAAAATTCTCCACATCCATACGGTTTAACATGGAATTCTTATAGATACAACATACTCTGCTTCTGCTGAAGGCAAAGTTACAATATGTTATTTCTTTGAAGCCCATGACACAACACCTGTGCAACACCTATACCAAAATGAAATGTGTACCCAGATGTGCTCTTCTTGTCATCTTTGTTGTCTCCATTGTCACTGTCAGTGTATCTAATTAGTTTGAAATTTGCTGAGGTTGAATACATTATGCCAAGATCCTTTGTGCGACTTACATACCTTAGAATTCTATAAGTTGCTTGCCAATGAGAGTATTTTGATGAATCCATGAATATTGAGATCAGACTTACTCCATACATGATGTCTGGTCTTGTTGCAGTTAAATACATAAGGCTTCCAACCATCCTTTTAAACAATGCAGGATCTATAGTTGATCCATCATCATCATTGTTGAATTTTAAACCTGTTATTACTGGTGTTGGGACTACCTTTCAATTAGAGATATTGAATCTTTTTAAAGCTTTACTTGCATACCTTGACTGTGATATCAAAATACCACTTTTATACTGTTGGACTTCAATGACTAGAAAAAACTTCATGCAGCCTAAGTCATTCATTTCAAATTCACTTTCCATGACTGTTATAAAATCATTTATCAAAAAATCACCACTAAATATCAAATAATCTACATACATACATACAATTAACATGTTACCTTACTCATTCACTTTGGTGTGCAATGTTGGTTCACTTTCACTTCTGTGAAATCCATTCTGAATGAGGTAGGAATCAATGTGATTGTACCAAGCTGTTAGAGCTTGCTTTAAACCATAGAGTATCTTTTTCATCCTACACAGTTTGTTCTCTTGTCTTCGAACTTCATATCCTTGTGGTTGTTCCACATATACCTCCTCCTTGAAATATCCATTCAAAAATGCATATTTAACATCCATTTGATAAACATGCCATTTGTTTTGTGCCGCAATGGCCACAACTGTTCTAATTGTGTCCATACGTGCGACTAGTGAAAAGGTTTCATTGAAGTCTATGCCATGTTGTTATGTTTATCCTCTTGCGTCCATTTTGGCCTTATGCTTCTGTACGTTCCCATCAACATCTTGCTTGGCCTTGTAAATCCATTTGACACTAATTACATCCTTATCTTTTGGTACATCTACGAACTCCCATGTTTAATTCTTCTCAATGCATTCTATTTCTTAATCCATGGCTTGTTCCCATACCTCTTCTTCAACCACTTCCTCAAATGTTAGTGGATCATCTATTTGAGAAAATAATGCAAAGAGGGAGAATGAATTTGGTGTACCATCTTCATATATCTCACATAGACTTCTTGTGTTTATTTGGTCTATTGATGTCGACCTTGATGAAATGCTTGATGGAGTCCGTTGTCCTCTTGGTGTTCTTGTCAACGTAGCTTGAGCTGCGACTTGTTTCGATGACTTTTGTGTTGAACCATGTTGCGGTGTCATGGGAGTCGACGGTGCTACAACATTTTGATTTACATGTGGTGTTTGAACCACTTCCTCTACCATGTCATCATGGTCAACATTCGACACAATCTTGACATTATTCTTGATGATTCCATCACATCATTCATTTTCGACAAATTGAACATCTTAGCTGATGATTACTTCCCTTGCGACAAGATCATACAACTTGTATGTTTTTGTGTCTTCAGAGTAACCAACAAAAATATAATTATGTCCCTTGTTTTCTAGTTTCTTTCTCCACTCATCTGAAACATGAGCATATGAGACACAACCAAAAATTTTAAATGGGAAACACGGTGATTCATACCTATCCATGCTTCTTGAGGAATTTTTTTCTTCACACTCTTTGTTGGACATCAGTTCATAATATATACAACAATTGCGACTGCTTCATCCCAATATTCATTTGGCAAATCCTTGGTTGTCATCATGTTGTGTGCCATCTCCATAATGGTTATGTTCTTTCTTTTGGAGACACTATTTTGTTAAGGTGTATATTGTGTAGTGAATTGCTTATGTATGCCATGGGTCTTGAAAAAATCTAGGAATTCATTCGGGACATTTTTCACTACCTTTGTCAGTCTTTAATATTTTGATGCGGTGTCCACTCTAGTTCTTCACGAGTGCCTTGAACTGATGAAAATAACTAAATTCATCATATTTATATTTCATAGAATATACCAGAGTGCACAATCTCAAGTGGTGTGTGTGCTCTATATGACTTTTCGAATGGAAATGTCTCTTTATGTTGCTTGCCAAAAATGCATCCTTCACAAACTCTCTATGGTTTTTTGATCAATGGAAACCCTTTTACCATATTCTTTGTGTGCAATAGCTTCAGCCCACCAAAATTTGAATTTCCAAATCTGAAATGCCACAGCCAAGACTCATCTTGAACTTCTGTTTGAAATGCAGCATGAAAATCAGCGTTGTCATTTTCTTTCTTGCTGAAGTGCTTGTCCACTTCCTTTCTTTCTACCTTGAATGCAACTCATCTATTTATCTTTCCTTTCATGTCTGGAATTATCTTCAATGGAAACAAGCAATTTCTTGTCATTGGTACTTTTGCTATCAGTTGGTTGCTTGGACACATGTCTTTAATCATGCAATGATTGTCCTCCATGTAGACTCTGTAACCTTTAGGTTTAGCTGTCCAATGCTCAACCAATTGTGTTTCAGTCCTTCGACATAATAGGCATCGGACATAATCTTTTTCTCTCCTTGTTTGGTTAGAATACCAATAGTATCTTTTCCCAAAATAGTGACTTGGAGATTATTTCCATGCGTGACATCAGTTTGAACTAATTTATCTAGATTGGAAAACAAACTTGAATTACTAGTCATATTATTACTAGTCACATACCAACAACATTGTGCTCAATGAAGTGTTGGTGTTGGTTGGCATTCATATGCATAATGACCAAATTTCTTATAATAATGACATTGAATTTTGTATTTATCAAACATGTGACCAGTTGGTTGACTTGGGTTTGGATTTTGTCTTCTACCAACGAAATTTGTAGGACTGTTGTCGTGTCCTCCTCTGGAAGAACTTGTTTATCTGCCTCTAGAATTATTTCTCCCCCTACCTCTACCACGGATTATGGATGATTGTGTTGTAAATGCACCCTCCAATGATGTATCTGATCTATTGATTTGGTGTTTGTGATTTATGAGTGAGGATTTTAACTAATCAATGGTAAACACTGACATGTCTTTTTTTCTTCCAAGGTCACAACCAAGCATTCAAATCTTGGGGGAACACTTCTAAGAACTTTTTCAACAACCCTTCTATCTTCTATGTTTTCTCCATGAGATTTCAGTTCATTTATCAGACCAACAACTCTAGTGTAGACTGAGTCTACTGACTCTGTATCTTTCATTGATAGAGATTCAAAAATATCTTCTAAGAATATGCAATTTGGAATTATTTACCTTGTCCAAAACTTGATAGGAAGTTTCCAATGTGTCACATTCATGCTTAGCGGTAATTTTTGTTGCTACTCTTGGGAGTATGCTTTCATGCATGGCTTGGTGTATGTAGAAGATATCCTTTCCGTATTTCTTCCTCTATTCCATCGGGGCATCTTTCTCAGCTTGTGTGAGATTGTTGGTTATGTATAACCATTTTGGACAATCTCCCAAAAATCTTGACCTCTGAAAAAAGCGTTCATTGTTAGAGAACAATACTTTTTAAGCCAATGATGATTTCCTAAATCAACTCTAATACAATATATTGGGAGACTTAGAGAGTTAACTTGAGTTACCACTCAATCATAAAAAAAATCTTGTCAAGATTTGACCTCCTTTTACTCGTTGGGTAAATCTTGTTTAACTCCGACTAGACAAGTGGAACTTCGACAAGTTAAACTTGACCAAAATACTTGGACAAGTTATTACTCTCACTGGCAAGTTTTCAATAGACTACTTTTGGTCAATAAACTTATACAACATTTACTCAAGTAATTCTGAAGAGATATTCTCTCAAAATTCTCTCTTTGATTTACAATATTCTTCTTCTTTATATCCGCAAACTAAAAGATTATGTCTCCTTGAATCTAGTGGCTTATCATTAAATACTATAATAACTATCTACCTGAAAGATTTATCCTCGAAAATTTAATTGGATTGGTTTATATATGAGAGACGTGAACACTTCATTTTGACAAAAAAACTAAGAGAAACAGAGCTACTACAAACAAATCTGCTACAAACTCTCACAAAATCTACTTAAATAAGATACATATATATGATTAATTAATATTTCCAACACTAATAAAACTTTTTATGGCCTTCCATTTTCTTCCATCATCACAACATCACCATGTGTGACGTGTCATACTTCTTCCACGACCTTTTTTCAGAATTAAATTTTTTTACTCAAACTTTAAATGTGTTTAAGGGTAAGGAGACTTTCACCACGACTTTCACATGCCGAATTAAGACTTTTGAAAAATATAATTAAATTATTAATTTTTGTTAAGTTAATTTTAAATACATCATACAATTTTATTAAGATAAGGATATTAAATAGTGTAATCAGCATATTATAAATGGTCAAATTGAAATTGTTAAAAATTCAAGCACGCCCAGATTTTGGTAAAAATAAATTTAAAAAACAGTATTTTTAATCTAAAAATAAATAATACATAATAACAAGAACCTGGTTAAAGGACATGTTCGCTTGAGGGTTTGAGATACCAAACAAGTTTTAATTTCACTCATCATTAATATTTATATCCCAATTTATATATACTATTAAGTCAAAATTGTTTAAATAGAATCAAATATATATACAGTTTATGGTTTTTTTTTGGCCCATAGTAATGGCTCATTGTATTTGCTTGTGAGGAAGCTTAAAGTTTCCAAGATAAACATTTTTTTGCCTCTTGTCTAGCCCAGATTTTGGTAAAAATAAATTTAAAAAACAGTGGTTTTAATCTAAAAAAAAATAATAAATAATAACAAGAACCTGGTTAAAGGACATGTTGGCTTGAGGGTTTGAGATACCAATCAAGATTGAAGTATGAATTTTAATTTCACCCATCATTAATATTTATATCCCAATTGTATATATATATTACTAAGCGGAAATTGTTTAAATAGAGTAAAATACATATACAGTTTATGGTTTTTTGGGTCCATAGTAATGGCTCATTGTATCGCTTGTGAGAAGCTTAAAGTTTCCAAGATAAACCTTTTTTACCTCTTGTCTATTGAATTTAAAATTTTAAAGCTTCTTTCCACTTTGCCTCTTGCCAATTTTAAAAACTTAGAATATTTCAACTCTTTTCATTTTATTTTTCCTATAACATTTAAAAACATCTATTTTATTTTCTTCTAAACATAAAAAAACATCTTCTCCATCAATACTGCTTTTAATATCAATCTTTTGAATGGCTTCTTGTAAATACTTATAACAACCCTTTAAAAGTAATATGTTCAACATTGCATCTTCTCCATCAATATTGCTTTTAATATCATTCTTTTGAATTGCTTCTTGTGAATGCTTATTACAACCCTTTGAAAGTAATATGTTTAACATTGTTGTATACACACGATAAAAACAAAGATAATTTTTTTTTCTTTTACCTTATCAACAACAACCTTATGATAATCTAGACTAGATTTTATTCATACAACAGTGTTGTTTACACGGTAAAGAATAAGAGTGACACTCTCTACAAAGAAAAGAATAATGTTGATTGTGACTTTATCTCGACCCGACAACCCCAAAAAAATTGGGAATATAAATCTTTTTATGAAAATATGTGGTCACTCCTACTTTTTCTCACACATACTTCATCTCTTTTTATTGGTGTGTTCCTCTCGTACTTTATCTCACATATTGTTGTATGGAGGTGTCCTCTCATACTTTATCTCATAGAATTTTGTATGGAGGGAGGTGCATTTGATGTTATTAAGTAATTTTGATCATAGACATTGTTTTATTTTTTTGTCTGTGAACTATGACTGGTATCGAATACTTCGTCTTTTAGCAAACTTTATTTTCAAGTAAATTTATGTTTATATTTTATATTTTCAAATTATAAAAAAAAGTTTCCATTCTAGATAATAAGAAAAATATATTATAAAGATTTATTATATTAGTAGACTTTTTTATTTGAGATTTAGGGTGGATTAAGATTTATGTTTTTTCATAAGTATAAGAATAAGACAAGTGTACTGTTAAGATTGGTTCTATGGCAGTGGTTCAAAATTCAAAATAAACAATTATAAAAAAATGAATATAAAAAATAAGTTGTAACTAGTCGATGAATGGATAATGCGTAGCAATGCATAGATAACTGGTAGCTGAATGAATAAGTAACCGTGCATGGCACATAACTACAAGAACCTGGGATAAATAACAGTGCATGGCACATAACTACAAGAACCTGGGATAAAAAGAATAACTGATCTTTGATAAATAGATAACATGAAGAATGTTGGTGATAACATGTAACTTGGTATAGATAACTCACAGTTAAACCTGTTTAACTAAAAAAAATGACTAATAAATAAATATTTTCAAACTATCTTCTATTCCATAACTATCTTTCAACAATTTGATCATGATTAATCATATCAATGTAATCCAACCATAAACTATATAAATATACTAATTTTATAACACATGTTATCTAGATTAAGCATCATCCAACTTGAAATCTATAAGTTGCCAACATAGTTTGTATTAGTCATGGACTCCAAAAGTGGCGAGAACGACGGGAGTTTTGGCATGCCCGTGCAGGCGTCCAGTGGACGTTCTTGGTGGCGTTATTGATATTAATGTACCTTTTCCAATCGGAGAGAGTGTTTCGCAAATCGTGAAGCTTCGTCTCCAGTCCTATGCAACAGTTCGCGTGCACGGTACAGACCTGCTCCAAATCCGGGCTCCTCTGGCAGTACCCTCTGAAGTATTCCGTATCCAGGAAGATGACTTCCAGGCATCTGCGACGGAACTCTTGGAATTTGATTAGGTTTAATACATCTTGTTCGTTTTGTCGAGGATATGTTGATTTCGACTGATACCAGAACTGGAAGAAGCTGATTGTCCGTTGGTTGGAGCGAGCGTAAATGAAGCCGCAGTTGGGGAGGTTCTGCAGATCGTGTGGGTGACCTTTGTATTTGTCTGAAGCGAAATGAATGTCTGCGCTTGGGGAGAACCTCATGAAGGGATCCCGTAACCACAGTATATCGGTATCCTGAAACCCAATGTATGATTACAATGAAGATTGTGAAAGAAAGTTGAAAGTTTCCATAAACCAAATTCATCACAGAATGGAATATTAGGGTTGAAATAGGTTTGTTATTACAACTTACAAGCTAAAGACAAAACGAAACTAAAGCTTCGGGACATGAGGAAAGAATTTGCAATCTTTGCAACGATGAAAATTGGAAGAGACTGATTTTATAATGAATATGTTAAATATTTGTTACACAGTGGGTTAGGTTAAGTGTTAGACGAGATAATTTGCAGTATTTGCCACTATGAAAATTGAAAGAGAGTAATTTTTATAATGAATATTTTAAATATTTGGTAACAGCCCCGTGTGGTTAAGTGTTAGTGAATTGTAATATCCGTGAGTTAAGTGGGCCCGATATGCTTAAAGTTATTTTACATGGAGAAGAAAGGATAGATAACCACAAAGCCATTTTAGGAGGGGAAGCACGGGTTGATAACCAACAGCTAAAAGGCTCTTTAACAGGAAGGGAAAGGGTGGGGTAGCTGACTAAAAGAAATGCCAGTTTAAGCAGGAAAGGAAGAGGAATAGCAAACTAAAAAAACAGGTCTTTCACAGGGAGAAGTAAGGGTACAGTTAAAAGGGCTTTTTAGGAGAAAGAATAGGTAACACATACACTTAATCACTTAAGGAGTGAGCTAGCTCGGGAGCAATCCTCCCTCCATCCGAGGGAGGAGGAGCAAAGTCAACGCTAACTTTGCTCCTCCTCCGTCCAATGAGGGAGAATTGCTCCCGAGCTAGCTTACTCCATCACTTAATTGTGTGGAGATAGCTAACTGTTATACAAAGACTATATTAAAGTAATTAAATATAAAACTAATTAATATAAATAAATAAAAAAAT